>JAOUZG010012691.1:8410737-8450352 GCA_026289955.1 Argiope argentata
TTGCTCAAAAGGCTTGAAAACAATCAGGGCTAACTTTCAGGAACACAAACTTCTTTATAGTCGAAGTTTGTCTTGGATTTATTTTCCTGTGTTTAAAACTAGCTAGATACAGACTCCAGTTTTCTTGCGCAATCTCCTAAAATTTCCGGCAGTATAAATTTGAGAAGGAAACTTTATAATTAGTTTTTTGTTTATCTTCGGTTTATTGTATATATTCTCTTTGTGTGTATGACCCTATATTCCATTGAAAAATAAAACTTGTTTCTGTGTGTCTAAATTGCTCAAAAGGCTTTAAAGCAATTAAGGCTAACTTTCAGAGACACAAACTTTTTTATAGTCAAGGTCTGTTTCAGTATTATTTTCCTGTGTTTATAAACTAAGTTTATAGCTTCCAGTTTTCTTGAGCATTTTCCTAAATTTTTACACAGAATTACTTTGAACAGAAAACTTTTACAAAAGTATTTGATTCATTTTATTTCGCCTTATTCCTAAAAGATAGAAAAAAAGATGCAGGAATTTTTGCCTATCTTTAATAATAAGCCCTAAAAAGGAAGGAAGAAAAAAGAAATCAAAGAACCATTTTTGCTAAATGAATTGATACGATTTCTATTGATTTGGCACACTAATGCCCTGTTTTCCAACAAATGAAAAAAAAACGAGCAAATCTTTATTAAAAATGCAGAAGGTTGCAATATGAAGACCATTAATACAGACCAATGACCAATAAATTAGATTGACTAGACTCTTGTGACTTTTTCTGTAGCTCGTCTTTCCGATGACTTTTGCCCTTAAATACGATATCATGTCCAAATATACCGCATCATTGCAAACGTTAATAAGAGGCATTTAAGCATGGCGGATAAATAAAGCAATGCAATGGATGGGATGCATTTTGTACAGAATAAATATTAAGGAACGATCGATTCTACACATTTTACCAAGTTTGTAGAAGAATCAGTTTACCAAAATTGTTTTGGCACTGTGACTGATAAAAGTAAGAATTATTCCACATAAAAAATTCTTATCTAGCTAAGCTTGTAAAAAATAGCTCAAACTAACAAAACAAAGATAGTAAATGAGCCATAAAATCTACCTGAAAATATATATTCATGGTCAGCTACTTTCGTTGGGTGGATGTGGTTATTTTTATAATTATATCAAAAGCAGTGCGTTCGAATTATTTCTTTTCAATGCCGTTCAAATTCTATATTTTTATAGATATGATTATATTCTAGCTGAATAAATGGAAATAGTAAATAATAATGAAAGAATGTTTAAGAACAAATGTTTTCTGTGTCTTCTTGTCAACTTAAAAGCAATATTTATAGCATGGTTTTCATATAATTTGGATAATTCCGTGGGAAAATATAGCATATTTCTGTTTTCTCAAACCTTTTGTTGTTTGTTTTTGATTCTCTAAATCCTCAATTATTTTGATTTAATAGTTTTAAAATCTAAAATTTTAGTTTTTTTAAAGCAAACAAATTGGAAATTTTACATTTAATCAAGATTTTAAACTCTTAAGAATATTTTAACTTTCTATTTTCAAGAAAATATGAATTATTAACAAGAATTGCTTGTTTTTGTACTAAATATATAAAAAAGAAGAATTGATTCTGCTTCTTATATAGTAAAGAATAAAATAGAAAAAATATTTACATAATTTTTTATAGCCAAATCTTATGATCTGTTGTTAGTTCTTGGCTTGTAATTTATGGTTATCGGCTGTAAATTATATGCAAAAGAATAATGTCAGATTGTGCTATGCGTAGAGAGGATGATTAAAAAAGCCTTTTAATATAAACATCCATTCTACCACGTAAAAAGAACAGCGGAGGTCTAGTTGTAAGGTTAGGGCTTCAGAACTGGAGGGTTTCAGGTTTCTAACCTGATTCCACCGAAGAATCGCCATGGTTGTGGTATTATTAGGTTTGGCACACATTAAATCCGTCTGGGACAAACATTCTCCCACTGCTGTGGTGTGAAATTTTACAAAGGAGTGTTTGCCAGCTCAGGGTCTCCCTCGTCTTCTTATCATGGTTTAAATTACTAGGTCCATTCTAAAATATCCCTAGAGTTGCTTTAAAATGTGGCGTTAGTATAACTAACCTTAATTTTACAGAATAACAATGAAAGAAAGCTACTGTTGCTAACCATGATACTAATAAGTGGTAATTCGACAAATTAAAACTATATTATTTAATTCTAGTCTTGTACTTTACGGTTATTGCCTGAAAATTACATATAAAAGAATAATGCTAGATTGCGCTATCTAGAGAAAGAATGTAACAGTTCGACTTTTTATACATAAGTTCATTCTACAGGAAACAATGGCGAAAAAAACTGTCGGTAACCCTGATTCCAATAGGTGGTAATCCGATGTATTTTTGTGTATATTTCCATCCTACTGGATAACATTGAAAGCAAGCAGTTAATTAACGGGCTCTAACAGAGGGTAAATAGCAGGTAATTTTTCAAGATACTACAAATTAAAGTCACGGTTATAAACTATTAACTTTCATTGTTATTCCGCATTATGTTCTTATGGGCAAAAGCAGCTTGTTGATATTATTTCAGCTAACTAATCCAAAACTCACGGTCTATTGTTATTTCTATATTTGCAATTTAAAGTTACTACCTGTTACGCAATTTAAAGTTACTACCTGTTACGCAATTAAAAGTTACTTTTGCAATTTAAAGTTACAATAAATTAATGCTATCAGACTGTGTTATATAATGAGAGAATGCAGCATTACGACTTTTTATACATAAATTCATTCTACAGGCAACATTGAAAGAAAATAATTGCTGATAACCATAATACCAATTGGTGGTGATCTGACATATTTCTGTATATATATATTTATCCTACTAGATAGCAATGAACAGCTACTTAATAGTTGTAACTGATGGTAAATAACAGGTAGTTTCTCAAGGTACCGCTAATTGAAGTCATGACTGTAAATTATTAACTTCCATTGTTATTCTATTGAATGCATTTATATGGAAAAGCATCCTGTTGGTACTATCTTAGCTCAGACTAGAATACGCTTTTTAAAGTTAAAAAAAGCAATGAATCGCTAAATTGTATCAAAAGATTATCAAAAATATTTTCTGCCTAGTGCAACTCTTGAGTATCAGCAGAATAGGAGATTAATTTGACAAATCCAGCACTTGGCGCCAAGGAAAGAGACTACCACTCTTCCCATGTTAGAAATAATCCGATGAGATGACATAAAAATAACCTACGACTTGATCGCTTTCTTACTCCAGATTTCCATTATCCTCCAGTTTATAAACATTGCTTATGGAATGAATAAATGGAGCAGATAATCCATTGGGAGATCAATATTACACCAGACCGAAAAGTAATCCGACTTACATATAAGACCGAAGCAAAATAAAACAGAATTGCTACAGTAGCATTTCATAGGAGATTGGACAGATATTATTGTATGAGATTTACTAGTAGATTTTAGCAACTTTTTTCGTTTAAATATACTATCGATGATCATATTGAAAGAGAAATGGGCAGTTATAGTGTAGTATTTAGTATTATTTTTAAATAAAGCTAGTTCTGTTTTTTTTAAATCGGTAAAATATGAAAAAAAAAGGATTTTCTTGTAGAAGCCATTTCATATTAGCAAGTAAACCAATTGAAGTTGAGCCGGTTATGCAGTTTTAATTACAAATGTTTCGAGTTTAAATTAATTGTTAAATAATTTCTGAAACACATTTATCGATGTACAAAATACCTGAAATATTTAAGATTTATTCAGTTTAAATATTAAGATCAATCCCTTTTTGTACTCAGAAAATACAATTTTTTTTATTAAAGATCCGGCTAACTCTTTTCAATACGGAACTATACAAGTTATGAAATTAAATATAAAAATATAATTCTCATAAGGAAGGATTATTCACAAAAAATTATTAAGCAATTTATAGAACTAACATAATATGATGTAAAGGTACTACATTTTTTCCATCTAAGTTAATTTTTTAAAAAATACATTTTATAGGAAACATTATTTCACACATCAGTTTATTATTCTAAAACATATCACTTACAAGAATATATTTATTAAAGCTTGAAAATTATATATTTTGACAATTTGACGATAAAATTTATCTTTCTGAACTTTGAAGAGATTTTTTTTTTTACCAAACACCGATTAGTTACAAAAACATTACTCTACTTAAGCATTGGTCTTCATATATGGTGTCACATTTTATCTCATAATTTGTTCTTCTCATAACTCCTAAAAAAGAGAAATGTGAGTTTACGTGGGGCTAGAAAAGTGTAGAAATATCAATCAAGATGAAAATATTTAAAGCATACTTTGTTTATCGTTTTGAGAAAATTAGTGGTGCGAACCAAGAAAAATTATAGCATAAAAAGTTTTGAATTTGCATCAAATATTTCTATTTTAAGTATCACAGAAGACAGCCTGAGAAAACTAAGATCAAATGAAACAAAGTTTCTGATTACGAATACTTGTTTCTACATTCTTATGTTAATATTTAAGCCAAAGACTAAATATTTACAACTAATTGAGGATTTCTACTCATGACTTTTATAATCATGTGTTATTACATTAATGTAGTATCATCCTAAAGTAGAACTGAAAGTTCCATTCAAATTTATTCTAAAGTAGTTGTGTATACGAGTATTTACAGATTGTTTTCTTGGGAAAATATGCTAGCTAAAAAAGGTTTTAGGAATTGATAATGTCTACTAATTTAATATGACTTTCCCAACTATGTTATCTGGGTTCTGTTGTCACTAATGGCACTTGCCATGAACAAACGTTCTGACGGCTGTCAGCAATTTTAAGCCGAATGAGCGTCTCTTGTTTTTGAAGTACCGCCAACTAGAGCAAAGAGTACGATTTAGCTACTCAGTCATCACATTCGTTTGTGCAGCCCCTTATAATTAAGAGGCACATTCATACTCCTCACAGATAGTACACAGAAGAATAACCATGTCCTAACCGGGACTCGAACCCAGGACGTCCAGATAAAGAGAAAGACGTGCTACCTCTGTGCCAGGAAGCCTGCCCATGTCATCTATTTTCTTGAAGTAACATTATCATACTTTACTTTGCAAGTGAACAAACACCATTCATTGCCAAAGAAAGCAACAAACTAAGATATACATATGTCTGTGAATAAGCATCTTTTAACACTTGCATGACCAATAGAAAAAAAAACTTCAATTATTTGTAGTTTTAAATTCAATTTATTTCTCTGTAGGGAGGGAGGCATTTTATGCACAGAAAGAGGTGACACAAAAGAGGTTTTTGCACAAAAGAGATGGTCAGTTTACATCGTGATACAAGTGCAAAAGAATCAGAAATTTTTCCCCTCAGTGATTTTATTATGAAATTTTTATACAGATATCTTTGACACGTGTCTATTTAGGAAAGAGAATAAGAATGTTAAAAGAATATTGTAAACATTAGGGATTTTTATCCCTTCACTAAGAATGTGAAAAAATGCTAAGACCAGCAATTTTATAGAGCACGTGTAGAATTAATTAAATAAAAAGAATGAACTGGATCAAGATATAATACAGCATTTTAGAATGGAGTTAATATGCGATAAATTGTGTTTAAAATTAGAAAATTAATTAGGATTTAAATTAGATCAAGAGATATCATTACACATACATTATATATATACAGGGTGTCCAAAAAGTTCCCGTACTGATGATTTGTGAATTTATTTTACAAAAACAATAGGTTTAAAAAGAATTATTTTTATGCCAATAATAAAAAGCACTTTTAACATAACTAAGGAAAAAAATACTGAACTTACATTTATAATAAATGTTCAAAATGTCCATCCCTTTCCCTGAGACAAAGTCGAACTCGTTTGCGTATGTTTTTTGAAACGCGTTTTGACATGCTAGGAGTGATTTCTTGTATCCTTTGGGTAATTGCGATTTTCAAATAATCTATTGTTTGAGGATCACCTTCATAAATTGTGTCCTTTAAATATTCACACAGAAAAAAGTCCGTAATGGTCAAATCAGAGGATCGAGGTGGCCAAAGATTTTTTGAGATAAGTCGATCGTCGAAAAAAGCTTCAAGCAAGTCCATGGTTTCATTACTCGTATGGGAAAATTTAATATACTTGAAAAAAAATCATGGAAAATGATTTTTTAAATCTGGAGTACGGGAACTTTTTGGACACCCGGTATATATATATATATATATATATATATATATATATATATATCCTTCCTGTTAACATTAAATCTTTTAATTCAAATTTTAAATCTAAATTTGTAACTAACTGAATAATTTACTTACTTACTTTTGAGAATTATGTTTTATTTATTTATTTATATTGAAATCTTGTTTCGAAAAACAATGATCTTCTGAAAGTAAAAAACAAATTTCGAATCCCAATTCTCAGAATCAATAGAATATCAATTAGTACCATTAAATCTGCATTTGATAGCAAATACAATAAAATGCACAGGCTTAAAATTTCATCAGATTCACGGAAAAAGGATTAGAAGGTTGAATATTTAATTAATGCTAATAATTGCTTTCATTAGGGTTCTAAAAAAGTAATGATTTTTTGGAAAAAATTTTAATTTGGAAGGTAATGAAAAGATAAGAAAATTTAGACAGATGCCATGTAAAAAAGATCTGTACAAAGAACGTATAATTAATTCTAGTAATTGCTTTCGTTAAGGGTCTAAAAAATTAATGATTTTGTGGGAATTTTTTTCGTTTAAAAGTTAATGAAAAGATGATAAAATTTATAAAAATTTAGTCAGCATACGATATGGAGATTCAGCATACGATGGTAGTCATAATTAATGTTCCATATTTGGAAAACTAAATATTTAAATTCAATTTCCTTTAAAAAAATTATTATAAAAGAGAAAAATCTGGAGATGAAAATGTGATCGCCTATATATCTTTAGATATCTTATATATCTTTAGGTATTGAATATTTTATCACGTGAGAACACAATGTTGTTTTGGTTAGAAGGTTTTGGTGTCTCCAAAATTTGAAGGCAAAAAATATTCGTTTTTTCATTGGTAGGTAACGAGTCACCTGACCAATGATATTTGAGGTTTGCTTTTCCTGTATTGTTTGAGGTTTTTAATTAAATTTATAACAAAATCCTTTTTTGTCGTTTCTATGAAATGACGTCATTACATTTACGATTTCTTACTTTTAAATAATTAATCTCACTCTCAGAAGATTATCGGTTTTTAAAAATTCTTTGTCAGTTTTAAGTATCTCAATTTTGTAAAACGCGACTTGTATTTATTCTTTAATAATATTATAAGCATATTCTTACTAATTTTATTTCTCAAAATACAGTAAATATTAGAATATAATTTTAATATCTATCTGCATTATGTTCATTGGATTTTACCACATACACAATAGCTTCCAGTAATAGTGAACTTTTCCTCGAAATTACTGGTTTTTTAAATTTAATCACCTAACCATCTCTGGATTTATCGAAAATTGCTCATTACGGACTATTATTAAATCAGGATATTTATATAATCAAAATGTGGACAATTGACTTTTATCAGTCATTGTTTTATAATATTATATACGTAATTAGTTTCCAGAATAACTGTGTATTAAAATCCAGCGAATGCACTGAAAATTATTCAAAGCATAAATATTTCGAGTAGGCCCTTCCTCAAAATATTTATTGATATAATTTTATTCAAGGATTTAGATACAATGTTATTCAAGGAGAAATACCATTAAAGGAGATAACTGATCCCTTTTATCCAGACAATTTATGATAGCTGGGAATTTTACGAATTCCCCCAACCACACTTAGGTCAAGGAAATAAGCCATAAGTTAGCTTAGAATTCCATGACAATTAATCAGAGGATATTTTTGCAATGAATTTTTTTTCCGGAAGAAGAGCTTATTTATTTCCGTCTCTGTTCTCCCGAGATTATTCAGAGAGAATATTTAAAGAAGCATAATATCTTGACAAATATTTTTTCAGAAAATGAGTCCATTAAGTTCTCGTTTTTGATTTTCAGATAAAGCTTTAATAAGACTTTATTTAATTAAGTCTGTTCCAGAAATTTAACTAAGTTAAATTATAAAGCATTTTAAAGTAAAAGAAATATTTGCATGCAAAATTTCATTTTTGTTATTGCTCAAAATTTCATTTTTATTAGAAATAGAAAATACATGATTAAAGCTATGTTTGTGGTTTGTATTTACTCATTTCAACTTAATAGAACCAAATCAATCAAAACAAAATCTGTTACCACAAATCAAGTCTACTAAAAGAATTTTTTTTAAGTTATTAAGAAAGATTCTAAACTCCGCTTAAATAATGTTATCGCCAATCGTTTGAAATTTTTCGGATTTGGTTGATTTTTAAATTTTAAAACCTTTTATATTCAGTAATTTATGTAATAATATAGTGGCAAAAAATTTTATAACTCCATTGTTCATTTATATGTAATTTTTCAACTTTGATGCAATTTTAAGAGCTCTAAGGGGTTTTATTAAGGGCTTTATAGATTTGCTATCCAATACTAAAATATCTTTTGTTGTGACTTACAGGTAGAAGAATATTTCTTTGAAATAGGCATTTAAGTTTTGTCATTTGATTTAACAGAAATGGTTCCCTCGGGGAACACTTCGAAATGAGGCTATTAAAATAAATTTTTCCAGCATGGAAGTTGGATCTCGTCACCCTGAAGGGTACACTGATAGGTTGGGGTTAGAGTCTCCCTTCGATGACAGGACGTACTTCCTACGGGAAGGATTGTACCGTGACCAGTGTTGGCCCCTAGGATTCAACCATATTTCCTGTCAGTGTTGCTGTTGCGGTGGTTCGGTTCTTAAATCTACAATCTACAGCAATAGTTACTATCTTTTCTTATAACAACTGATGAGTGAAGATTGTTATTTCGAAAAACTCGTTGTTGGCAATATTGATCCAACATTTCAAAATTAAAAAAATTCAAAATTATTCTTCGAATTTCATTATCAGTGTATATCTGAGTATCATTCCCACCATTGTGGGTGGGCACAGAATTAAAATGTATGTGTCAGCAAAGCCATTTACCCTATGTGTTATTCCATATATACTCCTATTCAGTGTATTTTGCAATTGAATAAAAATATAACAGTTTAAAGGAAAAAAATGTACTTATTATTTAATGCAAATCCTGTGTTAACATGTTGTTCTATCGTGTAACGCTCTATTTTTACTAACCCTAAACTGTCAGCTCTCAAATGGTTTTTTAACCACTTAGTATACCTTGACGTGTCTCAAACACGCATCGAACTACGGAATTTTTAGTTTTAAATCTTAAATTAAGTGACATAATTAAGAATTTAGAAATGCAAAAATTAATTTGAAAGGGTTAAATATCTCAAATCCTTATATTATTATTAGAATAATAATAATAAAAATGTCCAAAATAGGATGTATTACCTAATTAAGAAGTTAAATTCGTATCCCAAGGGGTTAAGAAGATTGCCAACTCTTTATTTCATGAATAGGGGCAAATTCAAATGTTGCCTTAATTTTGGGGACTCCCCCCTTTATTATTTGCCCCCTCTGCCTTAATAATATTTCGGAATATATATATATATATATATTTAAAGTTTGAAGTTTATTTGAAAACAAGAAAAAATGGCTTATCTTTTCCTTCAAAATGTCGTATGTCCAATTTGATAAACTATTTATTGAAGCAAAACACTTTCATATGTTAACTATATCTACTCTTTAAGTGTCGCGTGTGATAAATTATTGTTGTATGTAGTCACAAAAATATCAAACAACAATCGTGATTCCATATTTTTCATCAAATTCTCGTATATTTTTCCGTGTACGGTTTTACTTATGAGAATTTCATATGACAATAAATACATAAGGTCTGAAAGAATGGTTACAAAATGGATCCCTAAACTTGATTTTCTTTTTTGGGTAGAAGATTCTTTCTTTTTAAATAATTCTTTCTTTTCACCCAGATTCCTTTTCTTTTTAAAATAAAACTGAGCTCTGATCCTTTCAACATCGACTTCAAGAACAGGACTTCAGATCTTTCCCCACATCGGAAAATGCACGAAATTCTAACCAGAAGAAAATAAATAAATCGTATTTATTTGTTTCCGCAATAAATTTCCTTGCAGAGGTCGCCTAAATGAAATCAGTTGTTAGCAAAATTTCATTAAAAAAGCATAGCCCACAAGGCAGATTGCCAAAATTATTTCTACAATTTCCTTCTTTTTTTTGTGAGTTCAGTAGGATTTTCTGTGGTTCTTTGTTTAATTTTTTTTTTCGTTTTTTGCGAGTGTATTAATTTATTTCTGCGGCGCAAAAGTAAACGTCGGGAAAAAATTAGTTCTCTCTTTCCGTTCTTTCATCTGCTCTCGTTTATGAGATAACCTCCCGGCTACTCTCAAAATCATCCGCCAAGTTAGTAACTTCGTGTTTGTTTGCAAGAGTTACAAGTGTCTGTTGGGTTTCTATGTTTTTCTTTTAGGATGAGATCTGCGAGGCTTCATTTGAACTAGCAAGTGAATGGGATAAGAAATTGGATCAACGCGCTTTAGAAAAATGATGCTTTATGCTTTAGAAAAATGATGAATATCTACGGCAGAATTTGACTCAATTATGAATCATCAGACTAGATCTTGGAAAATAGCATGATTTATAAAGTTCCAACTGTTTCATTCCGGCAAAAAAATAAGTCACTCCTAACCCTGCGGATTTATGAGTTTTCATGAGTTTATACATGTAATTTTAGGGTAACTATGGCAGTAAGAAATGTTTTAATATATTTCAAATTTCTCTTTTACCAATAAGTTTTGTTAAGAATATATATATATTCTTTACAAAACTTATTGGTATATATATATATATATATATATATATTGCAAAATTGAAAGGGATTAATAGCATTAATTTAATACCTAATCAATTAATTAAGTTTTCATAATAAGTGAGTGATTAATTAATTTTTAATTTTTATATAAAGTTAGCTTTCTAAACGAAATTAAGGACATTTGGTGGTCTGGTGGTAAGTTCTCAGCTATGAGTTTTCTTGGAGCAATATGTATACGTTTTTAGGGTAACTATGGCAGTAAGAAATGTTTTAATGTATTTTACATCTCCTGTTTATCAATAACTTTTGTTAAGAAAATATATATTTATTGCAAAATTGAAAGGGATTAATAGCCTTAATTTAATATCTAATCAATTAATTAAGTTTTAATAATAAGTGAGTCATTAACTAATTTTAAATTTCTATATAAAAATAACTTTCTAAACGAAATCAAGGGCTTGTGGTGGTCTGGTGGTAAGTCCTCAAATATGAGTTTTCTTGAAGCAATATGTATACATTTTTAGGGTAACTATGGCAGTAAGGTTTTAATGTAATTCACATTTCCTGTTTATCAATAACTTTTGTTAAGAAAATATACATATATTGCAAAATTGAAAGGGATTAATAGCCTTAATTCAATATCTAACCAATTAAGTTTTAATAATAAGTGAGTCATTAATTATTTTTAAATTTTTATATAAAAATAACTTTCTAAACGAAATCAAGGGCTTGTGGTGGTCTGGTGGTAAGTCCTCAAATATGAGTTTTCTTGAAGCAATATGGATGCATTTTCAGGGTAACTATGGCAATAAGAAATTTTTGAATGTATTTCACATTTCCTGTTTATCAATAAATTTTGTTAAGAAAATATACACATATTGCAAAATTGAAAGGGAATAATAGCCTTACATTAGTATCTAATCAATGAATTAAGTTTTAATAATAAGTAATTAATTGATTTTTAATTTTTTATACAGTTAGCTTTCTAAACGAAATGTAGGGTTCGTGGTAGCCTGGTGGTAAGATCTCGGCTTCTGAACCAGATGGTTTCAGGATCGAAACCCGAATTGTCGTGTAAATGGTCCTAGTGTACATTAAATTCACCGGGTTCTAACGTCTTCCCACCGGATTGTTGTGGGCGTTTGGAGAGTGCGTTGTCAGCTCAGCTGTCGTCCTCGTCATCTGACCATAGCTCAAAATTTCGAGGTTTGTCCCAAAATATCCTTGGGCTTTAAAACGGGACGTTAATATAACTAAACTTCTAAATAAAATCAGTTTTACGCTTTTATTTTCTAAGGCTTATGGAATATCCTCTCAGCAATTTTCAAAATTATTCTACAACATAATTACTAACGTGTTTGTTTTGTGCCAATATCTGTTGAATTTCTATGCTATTTTTCAAAAAAGAAAGAACTCTTCACGATTTTCCTTGAATATACAAGAGAAAAGGACATTTAATTAGATTCAAATATTTTTTCAGAATGTCTAAATAATATCGAAAAAAATTTAGTTAATATTTTATATTGAAACATTTGTTTTAAATGATAACTATCAGACCCAAGAGAAAATAGAAAAGCATAAATAATTATACAGAGTAATTACTTTATTGTTCCGGCTTGCTGGCATAGAGGTAGCGCGTCTTCCTCGTGTTCTGGGAATCCCGGAATCGAGTCCCGGTTCGGGCATGGTTGTTCTTCTGTGTACTAACTGTGAGATGTGTGAATGTGCCCCCTGTAAAAAGGGGTAGTGAAAGCGAATGTGGTGAGTGGGTAGCAAAGTCGTACTCTTGGCCCTAGTTGGCGCTACTTCAAAAACAAGAGACGCTTCATTCGGCTTAATCTGCTGCTGGGTTCAGCGGCGGGCTTGTCCATGACAAGTGCCATTTGACACAACAACACAACTTTATTGTAATTATATTACTGTACTAGCCGCCTTTGGCGACCAGTCGGTTCGCCAGTATTAATGCTCGCTAAAATTTTCAAATAATATTTTCAGTAGCTGTGTCTCATAACAGGTTTTTCACCAAAATATTTTTAAACCAAACAAATTTTGATCATTCTTATCATTCATTTATATTATTATTTTCTGCAGATGATCTGTTCACTGTACTACTCATCTTTCTCTTTCTATCCGAGCAATGATTGTCCCGGAATTGATATTTTACTTAAATGGTAGAGGGAAAGGTCTAAAATTATGTTTTTATTGAATAATGAGATTCAAATTTTCATAAATGTAAACACACTAAACAAATAAAGACACAATTGGTTTTCAAGAGATGCGAAAGTTTAAAAACAGCTTGGAAAATGCCGCGCACAGGGGAAATAATGGTGACACACGCACACACCTCTTTTTTTTCCTGCGAACCCTTTTTTTTCTATCCTCTTTTTTTCTTTCTACAAACCCTTTTTTCCCTTTATTCTTTTTTTTCCTTTCCTGCCCAGACTATATTTTAGGCAGGTATAGATTAAATATTCATACATACTAAACACTAAGAAAATAAAAAGAAACGTTTAATACATAACTCCTTTCAAGAATAAAATAAACACATTAAGAGCTCTTAATGCCGCATTTATATATAAAAAAGAATTTTTATCTTTAAGAACAACAAAAAAAAAACTTTATAACAGAACACAATCAATAGCAACATTAAAAAATGAAAAACGAACAAAATGATATTCACGTCCGTTGAGGAGAATGTTTTTAATCAGCTGCATAAAAGCAAGTATGTTCTTTCTTTTTTAAACTTCCCGCTATGTATAAATGAAAACCAACTGACTTCGTGTATTTTTTTTCTCACCAAATAATTACTTCCTGTTATCTTACTCATTTGGTGTGGAGGGAGGAAATGAAGATTTTTGGCGGGAAAGTAAGAAAAGTGTCGTTTTAACTATTTTCCTAGCAGTTTTTTCA
The DNA here is from genome assembly GCA_026289955.1 of Argiope argentata. NCBI lineage: Eukaryota > Metazoa > Arthropoda > Arachnida > Araneae > Araneidae > Argiope > Argiope argentata. Next base: position 8,424,502 of record JAOUZG010012691.1, read on the forward strand.
TTTTTTCTCTCCATAAGAACCAGCCTTGTGTCTTAACGAAAATATTAAAATAAAAATTAGCCGAATCGGTCGAGCCGTTCTCCAGTTTTGCGCTTAGCAACGCATTTCGCAGTCCATTTTTATTAATATAGATGAGATTCAAAGACACAATTGATTTTCAAGAGATGCGAAAATTTAAAAACAGCTTGGAAAATGCCGCGCGCAAAGGAAATAATGGTGACACACACACACCCTTCTTTTCTTTATTTTTCTATTCTTTTTTTTCTTCACTACTTTTCTTTCTACAAACCCTTTTTGCCCTCTGTTATTCTTTTTTTTCTTTATTTATTACTTTATTTATTACTTTATTTTGAGCAGACATAGATTAAATATCCATACAGACTAATAATAAAAGCAACTATTTTCTTTCTTTTTTAAACATCCCGTTATCTATGAATGAAAACCAACTGATTTCGCGAATTTCTTTCTAAACAAATAATAATTTATTACTTCCTGCTATTTTACTCGGTTTGGGGGAAGGAAATGAAGATTTTTGGCGGGAAAGTATGAAAAGTGTCGTTTTAACTATTTTGCTCGCAGTTTTTTCATTTTTTCTCTCCATAAGAACCATCCTCGTGTCTTAACGAAAATGTTAAAATAAAAATTAGCCGAATCGGTCGAGCCGCTCTCCAGTTTTGCGCTTAGCAACGCATTTCGCGATCCATTTTTATTAATATAGATTATTTTAAAGCCATATGAATGTTATTTTCCGACCTCTTAATTTTAGGTAATAATCAGTTAGTGAAGGCGACACCTGAGGCAGTATGTCCTTCTCGAATCAGTAGAAAACGTTTTGCTAATTGATAAAGAAAATTTCATGCTAACTGAATTTAGATGAGATATTTTAATCTATGACAAAAGATTTATGTTACTTTCCATTAAAATTTTAGTGAATGAAACAAAGCACTTTTTAATTTATTCAAAAATTAAAATGGCCTGGAATCAAGAATAAAATAATGTAATCAAGTAATTGAGTTAATCATTCCTCTTTGTGAGAAATGAGCTTTCCAAATAAATTTTTAATGAAAATCAAAAGCTTCATTAAAAAAATCATATTTTTTCAGTTATTAGTTCCAATTGCAAATTTGCGGAAGTACTACACTAATTTTAGCATAGAGTAATCTTTGTTAAATTAAGTGATTCACTTATGTGTTTTTTCAATAGTTTTTAAAAAGTGATTTTTTTATATTTAGCATAAGAATGATTTAAGATTAAAAATTTATTTTCTATGTAATTAATTATCTAGTATAAAAGTTTTGTTTATTTTGAAAAGTGATAATAATAATAATAAACTATTGTGTTTGTGTTTGTGTGTATGCGTTTGTATATGTGTGTGAGGGGGGGTTGTGTATGTGTGTGTATGTGTAGGCTTTGTAATTAATTATCTTTTATAAAAGTTTTGTTTATAATTAAAGGAGAAAAAAATAATAAATTATTGTGCGTATGTTTGTGTATACGTGTGCGTTTATGTATGGGTGTGTGCGTTCGTGCGTGCGTGTGTGTATATGTTTTTATGAAATTGTGTTAAAATGTATGGGTGTTTAAGTTCGCTTTTTTCTAAAATTTCTTATTTTTTAAAGAACAGTGTATTTTAGCTAAATGAATAAAGTTTCACTTTTCTAATAATACAAATGACTGCAAACACTTCAAAGGGCTACCACCAGATCTTTCGTTAGAAAAAAAGTATAAAAGAATGTCTTAGAAGCTACTTTATTCTTAGAATTATAGGCTGGCATTTCTTATCGTAAAAAAGTAATTTAAAGACCATCAAATGAAATAAATAAAGTGAATGTCTGTATCTTTGAATTTAATGTGAGAACGGAAAGCCTACCTTTTACAAACCAATTTATCCTAAAAGACATTGAAAGTAAAATGCTTCGTAATAATATTGTTGCTACTTTCGAATACTTGAATTACAGTAAATCTCCTAATCACAATCAATTGCTCTTACACTGGAAAAGAACAAATCTTGAAATTGTATATTTCCGATATTATTTTGTTATCAGAATGATCATCTGATACTTTTTATTATGGAATGAAGAGTAAAGAGAATGGAATAAATCTCAGTCTCTGTATCATTGAATACAATAAAGATTTTCGTAGAATTTCAGCTGAAAGGTTTCATTAAAGAAAGTAATTTACCACAAAAGACATTCAAAGCAAATATGTTTATTTAATGCTGTAATTACTTTTGAATACTTAAATTATAGTAAATGTTACTCAATGAATTTGCTCATAAACTTGAAAAGAATAAATCATTAAATAGTGTATTTCATATATTATTTTTTCTCAGAATGATGATCTTATACTTTTTACCATGCCATGAAGGGTAACGAAATGAAATAAATCTCAGTTCCCGTATCATTGATTGCAGTAAATAATGTTACTGAATTTCAACTGAAAGCTTTCACTGAAGAAAGTAATTTACCTCAAAAAGTAAACAAAGCAAGAAACTTTATAACAACACAGATATTACTTACTCTCTAAAACTTGAATTAAGCTCAATTTCATCTAAAATCCTTCACTAAAGAAAGCAATTTACTTCGGGAGACATTTAAATCAAGATGCTTTATAATAATACTGTTGTTGCAGTATTATTTCGGCTGAGCTGAATTTTAACTGAAAACTTTCATTGAAGAAGACAGTTTACCTCAAAAGGCATTCAAAGATATGCTTTATAATAATACTGTTGTTACATTCTAATACATGACTTTGTTTGAATTGCAGCTGAAAGCTTTCACTGAAGAAAGCAATATATCTCAAAAGACTTTCAAGGTAAAAAGTTTTATGATAATACTGTTGATACTTTCTAATACATGACTTTGGCTGAATTTAAGATGAAAGCTTTCCTGAAGAAAGCAATATATCTCAAAAGACATTCAAGGCAAGATGCTTTGTAATAATACTGTCGTTACTTTCTAATACTTGAATTTGGCTGAATTTTAGTTGAAAGCTTTCACTGACTAAAGCAATATATCTCAAAAGACATTCAAGGCAATATTTTATAATAATACTGTTGTTACTTTCTAATACTTGAATTTGGCTGAATTTCAGATGAAAGCTTTCACTGAAGAAAGCAATATATCCCAAAAGATATTCAAGGCAAGATTTTATAATAATACTGTCGTTACTTTCTAATACTTGAATTTGGCTGAATTTTAGTTGAAAGCTTTCACTGACTAAAGCAATATATCCCAAAAGACATTCAAGGCAAGATTTTATAATAATACTGTTGTTACTTTCTAATACTTGAATTTGGCTGAATTTCAGATGAAAGCTTTCACTGAAGAAAGCAATATATCTCAAAAGACATTCAAGGTAAGATGCCTTATAATAATAATACTATTGTTACTATATAATGCATGACTTTGGCTGAATTTCAGATGAAAGCTTTCACTGAAGAAGGCAATACAGCTCAAAAGACATTCAAGGCAAGATACTTCAGTACAATGAAGTTGCTATTTTCTAATATTTGAAATACTATAAATCTTCCAGGCACAATCAACTTCTGTTAAACTGGGAAAGATCAAAATACTTAATGGTATTTTTTAGATATTATTCTCAGCATAACTATCTTTCTATCATGGCATTCAATTTGAAAATTTGTGGTTGTGACTTTTGGCACTTTACAAGCACGCTGACAGTTATCTATCAACAATTTAAGCCGATTGAGCATCTCTTGTTTTTTTAGTAGATTCAACTACAGCCAAAAGTACGACTTACTAAACTCTTGTTTTACATTTGCTTGAACAACCCCTTTTTATAGGGTATCACCTTCACACACCTCGCAGATAGAAATCAGAAGAAAAAACTCTAACCGGGATTCGAACTCGGGACACCCAGATCAATGGGAAGACACGCTACCCCTATGGCAAGACACCGGCATATAAAAAGTATTGGAATTAAGTGAATCTGAGACTCTGTATTTCAAAATCTAAAATTTTTTTAGCTGCATTGCAATTGAAAACTCATTGAAGAAAATAACTTATCTCAAAAGTCATTCAAGGTGAGATACTTTGTAATAATACTTTAATCACGCTCTAATACTTGAATTTAGCAGAAATTCAGCTGATCACTTTCACTGAAGAAATTAATTTTCCTGATAGGGCCTTCAATGTAAGGTGCTATATAATAATGCTGTTCTTACTTTCTAATAAATGAATTTTATTGAATTTCAGCTGAAAGCTTTCACTGAAAAAACTAATTTACCTCAAAAGGCATTAAAAGCAAGATGCTTTGCAATAACACTGTTTTTACTTTCCAATAATTTAATTATTATAAATCGTCCAAGCTCAATCAATTGCAATTAAACTTGTAACAGCCAAAGTAGCGTTTTGGCATAGGAATAGCGCGTCTTCCTCTTGATCTGGGCATCACGGGTTCAAATCCCGGTTCGGGCTTGGTTGTTCTTCTGTGTCCTATTTGCAATGTATGTGAATGTGACCCCCTTGTAAGAAAGGGCTGCACAAGCGAATGCGATGAGTGAGTAGCAAAAGTCGTTCTCTTGGCCCTAGTTTTCCCAGCTACAAAACAAGAGACGCTGTTTAGGCTTAAATAGCTGACTGCCTCAGCGAGCTTGTTCATGCCAAGTGTCGTAAGAAACAACAACAATCAAAGTACGAAATGCTATGTTTCAAGTATTATTTTGCTCTCGGAATGGAATCTAACATTTTAGCATCTCAAGTAATTTGAGAAGCAACACAAGTAAACAAATAACAATCTCAGAGTGAATGAATGCAGTTAAGAATTTAGCTGAACTACAGTTGAAAGCTATCACTGAAAACATTAAAAAAAAACATTCAATTTCACTAAAAAAACATTCAATTTAAGATGCTTCATAATAATACCAATGCTACGTTCTAATATTTTAATTAAACTTCCAAGCCCAATCAACTGCTCTTAAACTGAATCAAGATCAAAACATGAAATGGTACGTTTCAAATATTATTTTATTCTCAGAATTATCGTCTAACACTTTTTATCGCGGAATGTAACTCGGAAAGTAACAGAATTAAATAAATCTCAGTCTCTGTATCACCGAATAAAGAAAGGAAATTGAAAGCAGTCACCGAAGAAAGCAGTTTACCTCGAAACGAATTCAAAGCAAAATGTTTTATATTACTTCCTTTGCCGAAAAGAAATTACCGACTTTTTAGAAAGTCGACAAAGAAGAAAGCGAGATGAAATAGAAAAAAAAAGTTTTATTTTTTCTTTTTCTTTTCTTTTCTTTTTTTTTTTTTTTCATTCTTATGTTGCTTGACAAACAGCTCCTCGGAGAAGAGAAAAAAAAGAGGCTTATAAAAAGCGAGCAAGGAAAGAGCACCTGTAACCCAATCCTAAATGAAAAAATCTATATGTGATCAATAAAAAAAATAAGAAGAAAGCAAGAAAGCAGAGAAAGTGTCGCTTAAAAATAGCTCTCCTCAGTCTGCGATTTTGACATTCGATGATCGAAAAGAGCAGAAGTGAAGGCCATTTCTAAATTTATTTCCCTTATATTTTGGGATAGGTGGAAATGGCGAAGTGGACTTAAAATTTGAAGGCAATAAGGCAGAATTCTTTCGACGGACCTAAAATACCGAAATCTGAAGGATCACGTGTTGCACGTTTACTTTTAGAAAATATAGTGGACTTAAGACGTGAAAAATGTTATTCGATTCATTCAGGTGAAAGATTGGAGAGAATGTGAATTTGCAAAGCGGGTGAAATATATGAAAAGAGAACATTCATATTGATGATTATACAGGCTAATTACAAAATAATCATCTGTATTACACATCATATTTCAATAAGTATTTGAAACCATGAAAAAAATTACATCATTAAAAAAAGACTTGTCAAAGTTTTATTTGAAGAATTGCAAATTTTTTGCTAGTTTTCCTTTCATAACCCAATACATATTTGTATTGTTGTCCGATTCCTACCATCAGACATTGGTACGGAGCATTGTCCGTGTTCTCAAGGTTTTGAAGCTGATTCGAGATATTTGGCTATTATGGAACGTAAAGAGTGGTTTAATGTAATCTAAGAGGAAGAAATCACATGTTGCGAGATCTGGAGATCTTGGGAGCTCCCTCCTCTCCTTCAAAAAAAGCAAAGTTTGCGGAACTGTTTCAATCACTTTAGCCTTCTTTAAGTAAAATAAATTAAACAAACCCCTTTACTGCCTAACTCGAGTAAGTTTGAGGTATGTGTGGTTGCTGAGACAAACAAAGATAATTATAATAAAAAATTATAGCTGCAACAATTCAGAATCAAAATTGTAAATCAATTCCAAATTCAAATATAGTTTAGAAAGCACCATAAAAAAGGGCAAAGTTTCCGGAACTGTTTCAACCAATCCAGCCTTCTTTTAGTAAAATAAATTAAACAAACCCCTTTACTGCCTACCTCGAGTAAGTTTGAGGTATGTGTGGTTGCTGAGACACATAAAAATAATTAAAATAAAAAATTATAGCTGCAAAAATTCAGAATCAAAACTGTGTATGAATTCAAAATTCAAATATAGTTTAGAAAGCACCTGAATTTTTCCTATGAAAGGAATGTTTGCGAAAATATAGAAAAAAAACCCATTCATTTTGAAAATTGTTTCTTTCTATCTTAAAAGATAGTTTCCAAAATATAGCAAAGGAATATTTAATTGGTCAAAACACATAGAAATAATTTACTAAAGCCTTTCAATTACTTTATTATTGCGGAAAAGTAAAACAAAATACCTTTTATACGAAACATTAATTTTGAATCAGACAAATATATATTTGACTGTCTAATCATTTTCGAGATTTCTGTTAATTTTTAAAATATTGAAATAACTTAAACACATAGAAGTAATTTACTAAAGCATTCCGATAACTTTATTATTGTGTAAAAGTAGAACAAAAGGCCTTTTATACGAAACATTAACTACGAAACAAACAAATGCAGATTACACTTCCAATCAAATTCGGGGTTTCGGGTCATTTTATAAAAGAGAACTTCGTTTACTTTTAACTTTCAAATTAAGGTAATCGTATTTAATGTGCTGAAATATTTGTCAAGAAAATTTTACTTTTGCTTTAGCACTTTTTAATTAACTTTTAATTTAAAATTAATTTATATTCTTAATTAATGAGATCCACAATTTTATTTTAAGGAGCTATGAAACTTTATTGCAAAAATCCTGGAAAATGGGGGATTTTTTTAATTCAAGAAAAATGTAAAAATTCGGGATAACCCTTAAAGTTAAACTGTTTCAATTCGGTACAGATTTTCAAATGTGGAATATCCTGGTAACACGGAACATTTTCTCGGTTCCAAACAGATTATCAAAAATCAGGATTGTCCTGACTAATTAGTGACAAGTTTTGATAGACAGATTTTCCGGTTTGAGATTTAATACGGAAAAATTTTTCGGTTCTATTTTTGCTGTAATAAATTCGAGATATTTTATGGTGCTAGGCAACTGCTTTTCCTATTTGGTACAGATTTTCAATTGTAGGACTATCCTAGTAACACGGAACATTTTTTTCGGTTCTAGATTGATTATCAAAAATCAGGATTGTCCTGACTAATTTGTGACAAGTTTCCTTTCCAGAGCAGATTTTCAAATTTGAAATTGTTCACGGAACACTTTTTCGGTTCTGTTTTTTCCGTAATAAGGAAATTTGAGATATTTAATGGTGCAAGACAACTGCTTTTACCCTTTAATAGAAGCTTTCTCATGCTGAGAGAAACACTAAAAGCTTTCACCAATAACAAATTCGTCTTTATCATAAAGGAAAATTAGGCCTCCATTCCTCATAGCATAATGAAGAAATATAGGTACCCCGGTCTTAACGACCATGTGAGACAGAAATTGCCCTAGAAACTGCAAATTTGATAAGAAAGTGAGTTAATAGTAAGAAAAAAACTAGCTGTTCCTGTGCTAGATTTACAAAAAAGGTGCAATATTCGTAAATGTTGGGAAATATTTGCTTTCAAATCTAATGAAATTTTTTTATGAACTGTTTTTTTCCCTTCATAACTTCAGTTGAATCAACGCTTGTTCTGATTTACGAAGAAATCAGCATTAAATATACAAAAAAAAAAGATTCTGCGGAATATTTTCATTTTGAATGTTAGATCACATATTTGCTATCGCTAAATTTAAAATTTCTCCACAAATAAATAAAAAAGCCGTTAATACACAAGTATCTGAAAACTGAATTTATATTTTGGATTTCTTTTTTTTATCCTCCAATTAAAACGACATATCACGTAAAACAGAGTGGTATAAAATTGTAATCACAATGAACTTACCAAATTTTATTCAAATCACTCTATTCCTAAGTTATCACGTTTATAGGCATGCACAATATAAATCGATTCATAGACATTCCTTCTACAGATGTGGCTAAAACTTTAAAAAGAATCTATATTTCAGAAACTAAACGTGTGTATGAAATTTTATCTGTCTAGCTCTTTAAGTTTCGTAGTTATTGTATTAACTTGAACTCAAACAATCAAACAGACATTGCACTGAATTAATTCCGTTCAAAATTTTGTAAATATCTACAAATGAGGTGTAAGGGCCGTATACAGAATTTCATCAGTTTAGTTATTGAGTTTTGGGTTCACAAATTGGCATAAATAATTTTTAAAAAAAGTGTTTTCCGTACTCGGAGAGGTATAAAACGTCGAGATTCGTTGAGATTTATCATTTTTAGTGATTATAATACTTTTATCTATCTAGATCTTTACGTTTTGTAGTTATTGTATTCACTTTAACTCAAACAGTCTGACAGACATTTCCCTGAATTAATTTCGTTCAAAATTTGACTATATCTACAAATGTAGAGTAAAGTCCGTATACCGAATTTTTTCCGTTTAGTTTTGTATTCGTAAATGGACATACATAATTTTTTTTTAAAAAAAAAGTGTTTTTCGTACTCAAAGATGTTTGAAACATCGAGATACGTTGAGATCTCTAATTTTTGACGATTATAATACTTTCTCTTTGTATACTTCTCAGAGAAGAAAGTAAAGAATTGTCGTTCAGATATTTCAGATTCACTGAAGATATTTTCATTTGAAGAAAATAAAAATAGTTGTATAATTGTTGAATCATGAATGGGAAAGTGAGCATGAAATATATTAAAATACAAACAAGCAATATAAAAGAATTTAAGCCAATTCCTACTAAGGTCAACAAAGAAAATTCTTATTTTCGTTGTTTTTTATTAAATAATTACAATTGTCGTTGTAAAGAGGCGTGCAGTAACTTCTGAAAATATGGAACACTCAACACCCGAAGGCAGAAGCCTGACTTCTAGCTCACACACGTCACAAACCCTTTTTACGGAGCGGTCTGTATTCATGCATTTCATTCATTCACAGATCGTAATTTAGATCTGGAGCAGAGAATAATCACCTCTGACCAAGTACCCCCCACGGTAATACTCTCGCGATGGAGGATTTGGTAACCATGACAGATTTAGCATCAGCCTCACAAACACAGTCTTCGGCTGACGGGCTCGAACTCGCAGCACAAGAGATGCAAATCCAAAGCCGTACCAACCAGGCCATCCCGACCTGATAATTACTCTTACTATAAATAAATGATCAAAAAATTATACCGGATGTGAATTTTCAACGCCAATTGAGTCAACGCAAAATGTATGAATTTTTACTACAGTTGGGGTAACGTAATACAGATTAGAAATTTTTAATTTTCTTTATTATGCATTAGTTTAATTCGAAAGTAATTGAAAATGAAACCGAAAAATTGATTAATTAACAATGTTTAGTTTTAAAGGCATCAAACATTAAGAAAATAAACCGAATCGTTTGAAATAATCGGCAAAAACATGTTAAGCCTAACGTCATTAGCATGGGGAAAAAACATGCTGAACTCGTTATTTATTTAGCTATAAGAAAATGAAGATCTTTGGCGAGAAAGTTAGTGTTTAAGTAATTAATAAAAATTAATGAATTAATATTTGGAAAAAATTGTATTAACATCAAATGTCATCCACTACAAGTTTAAAAAAATTATCTGAACTTCAGTGCGTGAATGAAGATTATTTTATTAACGATTGAAAATATATAAGGAAATGTGAGCTAATAGTAGGAATTGAAGAAAGCATTAATATTTGAGTCTGACAAGAAAACACTACCAAAAAATACATTGTGCTTGCTCTCAAGTTCTTTTTGCACTAAAAATGCAATTAGGGAGTGAAATTTTAAAGAGTGGTTCATCATGTTTTTTAATGGACATAAACACTGTGAAAATAATGTGTGTTCTGAGAAGTATTTAAATTCAAATCGGGAAATTTTTGATATCCCAGAGTGAGATTTTCGTGCAAAAAATGGCGATATTTCCAAGAAACCAGATATCGAATATCTGTATTATATCCTCTGGAGTGAATAATCTTTCTAGATTTGAACTACATTGATTTTCCTCGCAAAATTTAGCAGAACGTGATCGATTACGTTTCTATGGAATTAAGACAGTTATTTCCTGTGAAAACCTTTTATTCTGTCAGTAAAAATAGTCAGAAGAAAAGGAAGAAACAAAATAGACGTTGAAGGGTGCATTGGGATTATCAAAAGCATAATCGATGCATTACAGTAAAAAGTAAATTTGGGAAACAAAGTTCTTTGCATCGAACAGATTTTTTAACATACTCTTTGTAAATTTTGCGAAGAGCAAGTGTCTCAACAATAATAATAAACAAAATCAACACTGATATTTTTAGTGTAGAAAATTTCAATATTTCTAAAAAAACGCATATAAACATTTATATCTATCTGGAAAATGGTGTTTAACTCAAATGGCAGATTTCTATAAAATCTTTGAGGAAAATAAAGGAAGTCAGTTTGTCTGTCGAACCATTCACGTGCATGTGAATTTGATAACTTATAATCACAAGGAGCTATATAGATGAACTATGGCGCATGGATCATGTTTTAATAATTACTCGTATACAAATTTATGAGATAACTAAAAATTGTAGGAAGTCAGATGGATGAGTTTTAATATTGAATCTTTTTACCACAATTATAAATTTGTATCTGATTTCGGGCAAGATTGCTCAACAAATGAGAAGTAAGATGAATAAAATTTATTAAGACATAAAAATTGTAAATATCTATTAAATGTTAATTAATTATTAATCAATTAATGGAAAGAGATATAAAATGCAATTAATCTCTGTTCACCATATAATGAATCTGCATCCAAAATAAACCATATATTGCAAGTCAAGAGAAAATGGTAGGCGAATAAACTCACCGGCCTTTTCTTTTTATTTTATATCAAAGCTGATACTAGAATCAAGGCAGGTATATGCAATAATTTTAATAAATTAATATCTTAGAAAATGACCCGCCTATGAGAGATAAAAGAACGGATGAGATCAAAACAAATTCTAGAACTCATTTTAATAAATTAAAGTTTTAATAAATGATGCACAAATGGCAGATACAAAAATGGAGGAGATCGGAAAAGATGTATAAAAACTTTTTAATAAGGCAAAATTTTCTTTACTAACACACACAAGAAAAGCCCAACAAAACGGATAGATCCATGAAAACTTTTTAATAAGACAAAAAATTTCATAAATGATACTCCCATGGTAGACCCAACAAAATGATCAGATATATGAAAATTTATTTAAGGTGGTAAATTTTTTCATAAGCAATACGACTAGGATTGACCCCAGAAAAAGATATATTCGTGAAAAAATTTTAATGAGATAAAATCTTTCTAAAAAATACGCGCAGGACAGGTCCAACAAAGCGTACAGATTCATGAAAACTTTTTAATGAGGCAAAATTTTCATAAATATTATGTCCAAGATAGATCCAACAAAACAGACAAATACATGTACAATTTTTAATAAGGCAAAATTTTGATAAACAATAGACACAGGACAAAGCCCAACGAAACGAACATATACATAAGCATTTTTCTATAAGGCAAAATTTTTCTTAAACAATACGACTAGGATAGATCCAACAAAACGGATGGATACAAGAGCACTTTTCAATAAGGCAAAATTTTTCATAAACAATACGACTAGAATAGATCCAACAAAACAGAGAGATACATGAAAACTTTCTAATAAGGCAAAATTTTCAAAAACAATACGCACTGGACAAACCCAATAAAACGGATAGATACATGAGCCCTTTTCAATAAGGCAAAATTTCCATAAACAGAAAGTACAGGGAAAGCCCTACAAAACGGACAGATACATGAGTACTTTTTAATAAGGCAAAATTTTCACAAACAATACGCACAAGGGAAGCCCATCAAAACGGACAGATACATGAGCACTTTTCAACAAAGCAACATTTTCATTACAAATACACACAAGAAAAGCCCAATAAACCGGACAGATCCATCTAAACTTTTTAATAAGACAAAATTTTCATAAACGATATGCAAAGGCAGATCCAAAACAGCTCAGAAAGGCATAAAAACCTTTTAATGAGGAACATTTTCGTAAACAAATCGCACATGATAGATACTAAGCTGGCTTCTAGCATTGCCCCTACAGAAGAGTAATGGCTGCATAAAGTGGCGCCAAGATTTTCTGAAAATGGAAAAGAAGCAGTATGCTCCTCTGCAATTTTGATTGATCAGCTAAACAATGAAATAGCCTGTCCCTGACATATTTGTTTGGCGGTAAAGATAAATCGATGAGGCATTACAATCATCTAGCGACCCCCACAGCACAGACAACCGCCCCTTTCTTGATGCTTGATATTTGAGAGAGGAAGATTCGAGACGATTTCCTGCTGCCTTTGCGTGTCCAGTGGCAGCAATAGGAAACTTATTACTTGCTACTTCACTTCCCAGACTCAAAGGAAAAAAGTCTTTGGCTGAGTCATCAAAGTGGCGGTGGATCATCAATTCAAAACCGAACAGTTAAGCAAACGTTATCTTCCGGAAATAGACATCTAATAACCAAAAGGTTTTTTTTTATTCTGTGTCAGAATGCTCTGAGTTATGGCAACAATTGTAAACGTGCTTAAATGTATGTTTAATATGCGCCTCATTTGAATGACAGAGGATTGGTGGCTTAAATTTTTGCAAAATTATTTTATTTATCTCTCCGAGGATTTTTATAAAGGAAGTCCCAAAATTATTTTTAGATTTGAATTAAATTAAAGCAGACAATTTTTGTCTTTGAATTGTTATTTTTTTTATTGAATCATAAAGTACACAGTATAGGGTTATATATGCAATAGCACATAGAATAAATGGTTTTCACGACTTTGCTTCACATATGCGTTCTTTTGCTAAAATTTTATCGGACCATTTTGCATAAATGTGGCTGAATTTTGTTCTTATATTTATGCAAAATGCCCACGGTAAATTTCGACAAAAAAGTTCACGTGCCAGCAAGATCGTGGAGGCTATTTGTCTGATTGTAATTCCATACAGAACCTGTGTACTTGATGATGCAACTTTTGTGTATTATACGATTCTCTGTGCTTTACGATTCAACTTTTGCGTACTTAACGATTCAATTTTTGCGTACTATACGATTCTCTGTACATAACGATTCAACTTTTGTGTACATTACGGTTCAACTTTTGTGTACTTTACAACTCAATTTTTGCGTACTGTACGATTCTCTGTACTTTATGATTCAACTTTTGTGTACTATACAATTCTCTGTACTTAATGATTCAACTTTTGTGTACTATACGATTCTCTCTACTTTACGATTCAACTTTTGTGTACTATATGATTTGTACTTTACGATTCAACTTTTGTGTACTATATGATTTGTACTTTACGATTCAACTTTTGTGTACTATATAATTTGTACTTTACGATTCAACTTTTGTGTACTATATGATTTTTTGTACTTTACAATTCAACTTATGTGTACTTTAGAATTCAATAAAATTTAACAATATAAAAATGTTGTGTTTTTAATTTAATTCAAATCTTGAGTTGATTTTGGCGTTCTATCTTGTAATGCTCCATTTTAACTAACCCTAAATTGTCAGCTGTCAAACAGATTTTTTAATAGGGTTGCCAACACCGTGTAGCACAAATGATGGCAAATTCAAATCTTGTTGTTGTTTTTTAATCAGACTGCCATATGGACATAGAGAACATAAATAAATTTTCATGATTAACTGATAAGTAATATCTATGAATATTAAAATAGCTTATTTTCACCAAGGATGCGGAAATATAAAAAATTTCGAACTTTTTACACACCAGGAAGTGAGCGGAAATTCCATCTTCATAAATATAAAAAAAGCCAAAATAAATAAATGTGTTTAAAAAGAGAAATAAAAAAATCGTTTGAAATAACACGCAGTATGAGGAAATGCAAACAAATATTAAAGTAAGATTATTCAAAATCAATTCCAATAAAAACAAACATTCAGCAAGAAAGAAAAAGAAAGAAGAAAATAATAATCTCAAAGATATTAAAACGTTATTATTTTCTGAATTTATATCAACTATTGTATTCTATTGCTTAGAAGTCAATACAATAAAGTGAATTTTTATTAAATGTGTTTTGAATTTTTTTAAGGTAGAGGATTACGTTGAAAAGTCGATCTTTTGCGAAATTATCATTTTTCTTATTTAATATTCTTTATGTTTGAACAGATTTCTTCATAAAACCATTAAACTTTTGTTTCCAGGTCTATGTTTTGAAAAAGTTACACTGACTTTTATTTTTGCCTTCTTCTGCACTTTAATGATATTTTACATATTCAAATGCTGTTTTCTCAAAGAATATGATAGAATTTTCTTAAGAAAAATCTCATAAATTAAAATTTAATTCATATTTCTTGTTCAAATTTGTAATAATAATTTTCTGAATTAAGAAACAAATAATTCAATCATTTAGAAATATTTTTAAATATTTTTTGTGCTTCACATTGTGTAAAAAGTAAAAAATTTCGTGTTATTTATCAGTTAAGCACCAATATTTAAATAATGAATAGAGATACAGCTTATTTTTTAATACAAAAACTATACAATATATTTCTTAAGCTATCTTAAAAATTTTAAGCAAATAATTTCATAAACCTCTAAACTAGAATATTTTTGCTTCTTAGCCCTAAAAGCTTATTTTTATAATTAAAAAATATTTTTGGCATTTAACTTATATATTTTGAAGGCTTTTTTTTTAAAAATTCATTCCGAACGTAGTCGGATACCTTGGAATTTATAATACCTACCTTCGAATCATTTGAAAAAAAAAGATTTTATAATCTTTTCTAATTTGATTGATAAACTAAAACTTTGAAAATTAATTGATTAAAAAGCATTAGTTATCTTAATTTTATTTTTCGACTTCTGATATTGGCTGACCCTTTTCTGGCATTGGCTTCTGACATGGGCAGGTCATTTTCTGGCACTGTCTGTTTATTTTTTGGCATGGGATTCTGACCGTCTTACAAGATGGTGGAAATATATTCAGTCTAATAAAACCTTATTTCTCCTATTTATATTTCATTTGGAAATATCCGCTAACCGATTTTCAAACAATTTTGAGCAAAAGGATAGAAATCGTTCTGAGCCTATTGATATCAATTGAGATTTCACAGACGGAAAATAAATATTTAAAACCAAACTTAAATTGCAAGATGTGATAAAAAATATTTTTATCGTTAATTCCCTAAAATCATTGAAATCTGCAAAGGGCTTTGCGGATTTGAATTCCTAAAGGATAAGCAGCCATTAAACTTTAGGAAATTAAACAATTTTGAAAAATTCTCCCTAAAATTAAGACATGATATTATAATAATTTTTCCTCCAGTTAAAGACGCATTAGATGTTATTTTCTAAAGGGGTTTTCTTTTAATATTTTAAAATTCGATAATTTGATGATGATAAAAATTACAATAAGAACATTTGAAGAACAAATTTGGCATTTAGAATAATCACAAAATGATTTTTTTTTTAAAAAAGGAATTATTATGAAGGCAGATGCCGTTAGGAAAATCATCACGATTGTCCAATATTGTAATGGTTGCTATCAATTCTTAGGCTTAGATAATGATTTTAATTATTCCTATTCTTACGATAGAAATTTAACTATGAGCATTTTAAATTCGAATCAAAGTTAATTTTCCTGTTAGATTTTATTTTCTGAGATAAACAATGCTTAATGATGCCTTACTACATATTTCAACTAAATTCGAATCTAGTAATAGAGGTCTTAAAAATCAAGAGACAAACTCCCGTAATGCTACAGTTACACCAAAATTGACCTTTGCACATTGTTCAAATAATAAAAAAATATGCTACACTGCATTATACAAGAAATAAAGGCTGATTATCTAATAAGCTATATTATATACATAAAGTACATTTTGCGTATTGTAATAAGAACAAATTAAATAAAAATACATTTATATTTTTACTTTAAAAAAGATTTTTTTTTTATTTACTTACTTTTTAATCTTCAAACTACAATTTGTGTTTAAAAATATTACAGCAATCTGAATTTTTTTAAACGAAATTATCAAGTGACATCATTTTCAATGACTTGCAATTTAACTGAATTAGTTGTAATAATAACAACTAAGATATAGTAGAAATACTAAAATAGTGTGTTTTCATTCAGAATACATAAAGAGTTTATATTTTAAAAACTCTAGCAAATTAGGAAATACATAAATTAAGAAAATCTATCAAAATTCAAGTTAGTAATCTAGTAAATGAGGAAAAATTGATTTAAAAATTCTATTTTTACTAGCTGGAAAGTTATGCTAAATAAAAACATAAAAATGAATTCTTATTCGATTTTTAGCGACTATAAAGGAAAAAATGGTGGTCATTTTACGAAAATGATTTTAAAGTTCCCACTTAAGAATTTTGAAGTTTTTTAAAGAGCTGTGGAAATTCGACTAGAAGTTTTAATGCATGCATACTAGTGAGTTCTTTTAAGCCTAAATGTTTTTATCAACAATTGATTTATACATTTACTTACTAACTCATAAAAATTGAAAAATAATCTAACACATGACTAAGTAATTCTAAATAAATATATCTTATTTTATTTATTCTAAAGAAAGTTGACATAATATAGATAAAATTGACTGTAATAAAACTAGTGAAGCAAATGTAAACAGAAAATTATATTAGATTCGTCAAAGGAAGAATAAAAATTCATGAAAAAAAATGAAATTACAAGCTATAATGTCGTTCCTAGTGTGAAGCAAAATATAAATATAACACAGTACAGAATAATAAATTAAATTAAAACAAACAAACCTAAAAAGGACATCTGCTTTAACATTTATAAGCAGCTGCTCCTTAATGTGCAGTAGATTCAAAAACTGAATACGCATGGCTGAACGATTTTTATCATGTGAGTATAAATTCATTTCTAAAATTATCATATGATTATTGAACCTGCATAACTAGAGATTTTTAAATTTTTTCTTTTGCGACTCTTTTTCCTGACTGAAACTTTTTAAAAATTCTTACCTCGGAAAACTTTAGCGCAATTCGCATGCACTTATGCGTAGATAAAGTGAAACAAATCAAATACGGGTTATTGATAACTTTCAGAAGAAAAAGATTTGTTTGAGAAACAAAGAAGACTTTCTGGGGTTTTTTTAATTTTATCTCAAACAATTCTTTGATGCATAAAAGTTTGAGAACTTGCATCATAGAAATTTAGAGAATTATTTCGGGTTATTTCAGCATTAATAATCAAATGTTAACACAAAATTTTTTCAATAATTTAACTGTCGATTTATATTCCTGTTTTGTAAGAATTTTAAGTTTTAGCAGAGGATTTTATAAATAAATCAAAGATTCTCGAGCGTTTTGCTAATAAATTATTTCCATGTAAATGGCTTTTCCTTCTTAAAAAGATTTTTTCAAATTTATTTTTGTATGATTATTTATTTTCAATATTTCCGAGCTTAGTTACCATTTAACAATTTATTGAATTTTATTTTGATTCTATACAAGCAGTGTTACTCTGTCACAGACTTCAAAAATAAATTACTATGAATTTCGTCACATTTAAAATAATGAGTTATGTTTTAAAATAAATGAGAAAAAAATCTCTTATTTAAATAAAAATGTTTTAAATATATTTTAGCATAATTATTTTGGAATTATAAATTAGACGTGTAAAAGCGCTTTATCAATGCATGGTATATATGCTTTAACACTCATAGCTACTACTACTACAAAATTTTAAAATATATATGTGTGTATGATTTGTATTTGTTTTACTTTTTATTTTGGAATTTTTAGTTTTGGAATTTTATGCATTTTGAGTGAATATACACAATTTCAATATTTTTAAAGCTTAACTACCGGTTAATCGATCAATTTAATTATATTTTAATTCTATAAAAGTGGTGCCACAAGGTAGCAAATTTCAAAAATAAATTATCACATTTATAATTGTGAAATATATATAAAAAATCAAATTCGAAAAGATAAATAAACTAAAACAATGTCTTATTTTAATTGCACTAATAAAAGTGTTTTAAAATTGTTTTTTATTAAAGTTATTTATGATTATCTTTAAATGTAATAAGAAGAAAAAATGCTGACATCAGCCAAACCTTAGTATGATTTTTAGTGAAATGTCTTTCAATAATATATTCATCATTATTTTTAATGTATTTCATACTTCCAAAAAGGAAAAAAAATGTACTTGAATATTTCTTCCAGTAATTCGAACGTGACAAGTATTACATAACAGGGAAAAAGACTGGAGCATATTCTGCATACACAAACTAACGACTTTGTACATGGCGTACAAAATTTATGCTTGCGACGGTAGAAACTATTTATTATTCATTTCAAATACATTCGGCTGATATGTAAAGGTACAAACACGGTGAACACGCAACGTATTGGATTAGAATGTTTTGATACTGATATCAAAAGTTCAAATTTTTCTTATCCGATGGAATTTTTTACTTCTTTCTATCATGTTTGCTCAATGTTATTAGTTTTTGATCATGAATCATTACATAAACAAATAGTAAACAGAATTTTTATAATTATTGATAAGGAAAAACCGGAAAGCGAGGTAATGAAATTTTTTTATTGATTTGCTATGACCTGAACTGTTTTTTTCATTTCGAGCTCGATGTTATTAAGTTACGGAGAAAAATTTCTTAGTTTATTTCCAGTAAGAGCAATACTTCAAGACTATATTTAATCCAGATCAATCAAAAAACCTTTTTCTGTCTTTTGATTTTATTTTCCTGTTCAAAAAAATCTTTTTGGTGGAGAAAAAAAACGTGTTGGAACTTCTAAGAACTGAATGACTATCATAATTGTTTGAAAGTCATTGACCCAAATTGATCGTCATGTTCAAAGGAAATTAATGACTCCAAGATGGTTTTTTTGAAATAGGAAAGATTTATTTCTCTTCTCTAAGAATGGAATGCATTATTAAATACCTACATACATTCTTTATTCGTCTCTTTTTGAGGAAAACTAATACGAAAATCAAATATTTTGACTGATTAATTATCTCTAAAAAATCAATAATAATTTATTCCGCCGTTGTAGTTTGGATAATGGAATTTTTATAACCTAAGATATTGTCTTTTTTATAATACTTAAACACTGTTTACGTTTAAAATACTGAGTTACATTGAATGCGAAATGCTCTTTTATGCCGACAAATGTTGTGAAAAATTCCATTTGAAGAGATAATTAATTAAACAAGAAACATAGACAGAGTAGGAAAAGTGCCAAGTTGCTTCATACCACCACAGAATTGATTATCCATCTTCGTGTCCCACCAGGAGACACCAGGTGTATGTGAATGAAAAGTATCATTTTAATTAAGTAGGTTCTTGCTTTAGCGATTGATATAATAATGTCGGAGGTTCGAATTACCACCGTTTCCATTCTGTAATACATCTTCCAAGGGCGAGGTTTGGGCACGACGGAAAAAAAGCTATGTTTTAAAATCATGTCTCTCAGAAATGCAACTTTATTCCTTGCCTTCCACTGTCACGAGAGTATTCATTCAGATCCCCCCAGAGGCCTGGACAAGGCGGATGTAACCCATTTATGGACACCTTGGTTTCCAAATGAGGTTATGTTATCTCGAGTTCATATAAAAGAATCCAAAAGTAATACCTTTAATTATATAAGCACAGCGAATTACTAAGTATTCTCATTGCCATGTCATTACATTTCTCACCTGTCATGTCCGGAGGTTAAGAACTTTGAGTTCAAGAACTTCGCGACAATCCCTTAAAATCTTTCGTTGTATTAAAAAAGGAATTAAAATGTCTTACTTCTCTTTTCCGATGATGTAACATGGAAATATGGAGAGAGAGAGGGGCTGATCGGGTATCATTCTTGTCATTTGACTATGGCTCAATTTATGAGGTTTGTCCCCATATAGCATTCACGCTTCTCAAAAAGAGAAATTAATCTAACTAAATTGTTGTAAATCAGTGAGAAAAATTATAATATTAAAATATATATATATATATATAATATTATAATATTAAAATTATAATATTCTTTTATCAATTAAATTTCAAATGAATTTCTAAGATTTTCACTCTTTATAAAGTAATGTATCAAAAACCTAAAAAAAAGATAGATCCTGAAATTGAATAAAATTGAACAAAATATATAAAAAAGCATTAAAAAATTTTAATACATTTTTATTCTATATGAATTGACCATCTGGTATATAATTTCATAAAAATGGATCTGAAAAATCTATGATAATGGGTTATGAATGCAAGACTAAATAGAAGAAAAATTTGAAAATTAAAAAAATGTAGTTTTTTTTAAAGAATTAATAAAAGTTTGTTTTTTGAAAAATTATTGATTTGTATTATATTCTAAAACTTATAACATTTATTCTAATATATATTTTTCCTTGGAAATAAATATCATTTTACAATATTCTAGAAGGGAAAATTTTTATATTATTATAATAAATATGCATCATTAAATCTGTATATCATTTTTTACAGATCTTATCAATTCAATCCTTTTCTACATAGATTTAAACATTAAGTTTTTATATTTTTGTGCTTGATAATCTCATATATTTAGTTGTTTTTCTTTCAAAGTTATATTTAAAATTTATGTCAAAATAGTGAAAGAATTATTAAATATCCTCTATTTTTATTTTACATCATAAAATTCATTTAATAAAAGTGAAGAAAAACATAATATTTATTTAAGCAAAAAATATTTTTCCTTTTACCTATTCGTTTCTTAATACTTAATATGTTAATATTTAGGGTAATAAAGAGAATAACATAATCTGCAAAAAATTAATACTGTTAAAAAAACAATTAATAATAACTAAAATTAAAATATTCGAGGTAAAAATTATGCTATCCAGAAAAATTTATTAGAAAAGAAATTGTAAAACTGTTGGAGAAATAGATTTCAGAATATAATTACACAATAAAATGAATTCATTAAAAAAACTTTTTAATATTTTTTGATTCTTTTGTTTGTCGGTGTTCAATGTTTACCGAATATGGTATAGATATTACTCTTACGTTCAAGCAAAAAGGAGTCATTAAATTATTCAGTGATAATAGGTATATATCCTAATAAATAAGACTTTTGAAAGGTTAAAGAAATCAAATCTTCTCCGAAAAATATTATTACTTTTTGTATGATTTCATAATTCTGAGAATACCTTTTGACTTTCGAAACTAAAGAGGTTAGTTTAAAGAAAAGAAATCATAAGCAAAAGAATAATTAGTATTGCTTGCCACTTAGTTTTGAAATAACTAGTCAAAAATAATCCTACTATTATAATAAGATTATGTGCTTAGATTTTCTTTGTAGTTAATCAGTTAAACCATATTAACCATGACAGTAACTAGGTCTTACAGGCTAAATAAATATACCAGTTTTATTAACAGAATATCACAATTTTGGTCTTATTCAGAGAAACGAATAACTATATTCCTATTGCAAGCAATTTTCAGATAATAGGTTCAATTTATATTCACGGAATATCCATAAAAAACCTACTTACATTAAAAATAGTTCCTTTTATAGAAATAATTTTTCATATCTTTTTTCCTCTTATGAATGGATTGATATATTTTTATTAGTTATGCTAAAATTTACTCGTTTTACGTATAGATACGTTTTATTGAATTATTTATAACTAAGAGCCCTATTATCTTTCATTTTAAGAAATATATTTCTCCTCTCTAGTAGTTTGATTACTATCTAAAACATCTTTTTTTTCTAATTCCTTGATTTAGGATAATTCATCCATAAATGAACGGATGAAAGCTAAAGATAGCCATGATTTATATTCTTTTAATTGATAATTAATATAATAGTGCTCATATCAAAATTCACTCTTTGAAAGTATTTATAAAAAGCAGAAATAAACCTGATTTCTAAAGATAATGTCATTTTTATTCATATTGATTGAATATGATTACACATATTGATTGAATATAAATATTTTTCAATCTTACCTACTCATAAATTGGTCACTTAAATTTTTTTCAAAATCTTGAATGCATTTAATTTAGCATGATAATTGAAACAATCCAGCTATATTACAGTATTTATTTCACAATTTATCTATCATGAATTATATTTTTGAAACATTCAGCTTTATCATAGTGTAATTGGATCCGAGATGGCGATATAAGACATTGTCAGCATGAGAGCAGATAGAAAAAAGCTCTAATAATTAGTTATAAAAATATGATCTTTTTATGTAAAATTGCGTTCTCTTAGAAATTCACCTATATAGATAAACTTAAAAAGCAAAAAATAATAAACACAAATACAAATGTAAAAAGATAAATGTGAGACTGAAGCCGAGAACCCGCAACTCAAGGAATTCGCTTGGTTCAGATTACTACACTGCCTTGTCTGCATTTTGAGGCCAAAGATGAAAATACATATTCTAATAATTAGTGTGTGTGTGTGTAAAGTTACGTTTTTCAGGAAAAAAAATAGATTTAAAAAAACTTATCTAAACATAAAATTGGATCCAAATCAATAGATCCGTTTCCGAGATTCAAGAAATAAATTTATATATACAAGAACTACTCGTTTAAATATATAAGATAATCTTTAGCTATGTTAGCCTAAAATACTATATCAAAACCACAACGGTTAAAATTTTTCTAGTAACAATCATATAATTAAAAGCAATGTGACATTGATTATAGCTATAGAAACTTGCACTGATTCTTGATTTATAGTATTTCTATATCAGCCCTGTGTATAAATTATTTCGAGATATGTAGAAATCGTGGAGTACTTGAAGCAAAACCAGTTATGTAGATCTATCGAATGGAGCAATCTGCCGCTTTAAGATTATCTGGAAAATTCGATAACGAATTCCATGAAGTGATTCTTAACCAATGTTATTGGAGAGTTATTCTTGGAATCACATCATAATCATAGGAGCTTAAATAATAAAGTTTTATCATCCGAACTGCCCTGCAATCTTAACTGTCAAAACGTTGGCACTTGCGGAATTGCAGATTGATTGTTTACTTCTCATAAAATCTTCATGTATGGCCTCTGGCTAGAGCCAGACTCTGAAGTACTAATAACTTCGGTGATGAAAGCATTTACATTCCTTCGAAGTCAAATTCTATCCAGAGATCAGTGTTGCTTTCAAATTGTTTCCAAAGAAGTAGGAGTTCTTAATAGGAGCAGTACCAGTTCTTTGGATAGCTCCGATAAAACGGTCTATTGATTTTAAGACTCTCCGGAACTGTTTGTAGTGCATTACATGAAGTGGTTCTTATTAACGTTAGTTGAGAGTTATTTATGGAATCACATCACAATCACAGGAGCTTAAATAATAAAGTTTTATCGCCCTTATCACCCTACCGTAAGGATCACCTCCTTTACATTAGCGAATTACAGAACCTCTGTCGAAAACGCTGAGTTCAGTCCAACCGTTTCGCAAAACGCCCACCCACTCGATGACAGCTCCACCCCACCCCCACCCCTAGTTGGTCTCTTTCCATGATTTTACTGGAATGAAACCATTTTACAATATTTTTCTAAATCAATTGGCATACAATCACTTGGGACACTTTCTTC
This sequence comes from Argiope argentata, assembly GCA_026289955.1. Classification (NCBI taxonomy): domain Eukaryota; kingdom Metazoa; phylum Arthropoda; class Arachnida; order Araneae; family Araneidae; genus Argiope; species Argiope argentata. The sequence continues at coordinate 8,448,557 of JAOUZG010012691.1, forward strand.
TTTTTCTTGTGTACAACCGACCACCCCGCCACCACTGAACGTAGCAATATCGACAGGATTTGTTATGACCGACTGTGGTCTTTAGCAATATCCATACTTACCTTGATCGAATTTGTCACACTGATATTGTCTTCGAGATAATTGGCTCCAAATTGGTCAAATACTGACCACCTCCTCCTCTACAAACTTTCAAAAAGTCGGTGAAAATCTGACAATTTTTGACAATTTTCAGAGTCATAAGATAACCTGGTACCATCAGTACTGAACTCAAATTATCACTTATGGTACTGAAATGAGTCTCATCCATAAAGCAGACACTACTCTTTCCAGAAGATGTCCAGTTTTTCTGCTTCTTACACTATTCTGTACGGTGCCATCGATGGTCAACCTTCAAAGGAATGCAGTGTTCAGGATTGTGGATGATTAGGCTACCTCTATGAATGTGTCTGGCCACAATAAACCACAAAACATATCACCCTGTTGCTGCACACAGTTGCTGAGCTGTAGCCTATGCTCACTGGTATCGGTCTCTTTCCGCCTGAAGGGCGATATATCGGTCATCCAATGGAGTTGATTTCCTAGGGAGGACACCAATAACGTTTCTAACAACTATACCTATGTTCTAGAATTCTTTCCAAGGGCGCGAAAGGACACTTTTGTTGATTCTGAACTCTTTAGCTGCACTGGTAAAACTGCTCGCCTCCTCTAGTTTTTCTATCATTCATCCACGTGAAGTCATCTAATTGATTTCTTCTACCCATATTTCACACACACACACACACACACCAAAAAAAAACCTCACTTGCACTTGCAGCAAATATCTTTAGTTGAGCCTCCGTCTTTCCTTAATTTGTAGTCTTGAGCTACTGTACGTGTTCCGCGTACACTCACGTCGCCTATGGTGTTTTGGTCCTGACATTTGCATGACCGTTCTACTGAATTGTGTGTTCATTGTACTGAGCACAATAGCCCATTTTCTGCAATTTTATGGCTACCTGCTTAAAATTTACCTTGTTGTTTATTTTCGCGTACGAATGTATAAAATCCTTGAATTTTTTTTTAAGTATGTAAAGAGGATTTTAAAAAAAGAAATGAGATTTTGACAATTGCATTAATTTTTATGAAATTTTAACGTTCAAATTTTGAAATGCAATATAATTGCTTTCTATTAATGCTGTTTTAAAATGGTGTGGGCAAATTTGAGAGACGATTTTTTTTTTGTAAAGAAGCAAAAAATAATGTCGAAAGAAATATATCTTGTAGGTTTATTCAAACAGGTCTGCAAAATAAATAAATAATTAAATTCCTCTGCATTCGACTTTTTGGCTGATTTTTATGTGCGCTACAACTGGTATTGATCGGAGTTTTCTTTCTTTCGTGTATGTTTCCTTGTAATTGTAATAGGAATGTTAATAAACAATGCACCGGCGAACGCAAAATTATTATTTTATTTTGATGAAAAATCATTAAAAATTTTAGCATTATGTTTTAAAGTTCAGTTGGTGACTATAAATAATCGCCTTTGACTGTGTAATCTTTTAACGTTTTTCCTTCTCTTTCATGCTTCTATTACCGAAAAGAAATTATTGTTATATCCTCATTGATTTCCGATAACCGAGCATTCCGCTGTATTCTGCTGTCATAATAGCATCTCATCTTCGACAACGTCTTCTCCATATTTTTTAAATCTTAAAGGAATCTATCTGTTTATATATACTGAAGTTTTAAAAGGATATACTCTACACAAGAATGCAAAAAATAAACAGTCAAACTCATCTAACTGCTGACCTCTTTAA
>JAOUZG010012691.1:8455525-8481637 GCA_026289955.1 Argiope argentata
TATAAATTTAAATTCATCAAAAAAGGTTGGTTCAAATTCAACTTTTTTTCAGATACAAATACTTATGGAATCGGTAACAATGTCTTAGTAGTATCTTTTATCTTAAGTATACTACGAGTTAGAATTCCTACCATAACTCAAAAATTGTTTTATGCGACCTCTTAAAGAATCGAAATCTATAGTTTAAGAAAGCCGGTTTAGCTATATACAGAAATATTTCAAGCAAGCTAATATATTGTAATACTTTTAGTATCTACCATTATTTGCTTTTAACATTGTCCTTTGATATAACCAGCAGCCGGCAGAGGTTAACAAAGTAATATGACGTCCAAAGCAAAATAGAATCTTTTTTTTTTGCCCCCATTCGATGCCAGTCAGTGATGCAAACTTGGTAAACAGCGCCCGGGAATAAACATTTTTCGTTCGCTCATCATATTTGGCTTTAAAAAATGAAATAAACACACTAATATTTTGTCTTCAAGGCTGTCTATTATCTGAAAAAGACGGCGCCATGACATTCATAACCTCCTTTGCTTTTCCGCTACGTCTCGGATAGCAGAAATTTATTAAATTTAGTGTATTTCTCATCAGAAAATTCTGCCATATTTTTCATAATCTCTATAATTGTCAATGTTTCGTATTTACCTACTAAAGTGACTCAGAAACGAATGTCAATGTTGCAAAAAATATTTAAAATATTTCTTCGAAATGTTCTAGTAATTCTAAACTTCTATTATAAGATTCAAATGTTGCCTACAGTTTTATGTAATTACATAAGTATACTTTAATATCTATTTACTCTCGTTAATTCTCAGTAAATTCAAAAGATTTTTAAAAATTATAGAAGAGTTTTTTTTTTTCAGAAGAATAATCTTTACTTTTTCGTCTTTATCTAAATTATTAATTTTGTAACATGAAAAATAAAGAAAACATTTAAATTATACCTAATAAAAGAATATCAGCAAGATGATTTTTAAAAAACTCATTAATAAAGAACATAAGTAATGAACATAAGTAAAGAACATTCAAATGTAATTTAAGAAGTAAAACTAGAAAACTGCTAGGATTCTTTTCCAAATCTTTTATTTTTATGCGAAGAGAGCTGCATCTTTATTTTTTATGTTAAAGCAGAATCTTCTAAGTGCAGACAACATTTTTCTTTGTCTGAGTCTATATCTAGTTCTTCTTAAAGACGTTCTTATTCGAGAAAGCTGTTCCTGTCTCCATATAGTTTTCGCAACATTCTATGCACATGATGAAAATGTACTTTTCTTTATTTTATTCCTTTCCTTATAATCTCTTATTTTATGTACGGGAAGTCTTGGGACTAGTTAAAATGAGACGATCTAGGATTAGCCTTTTTACCGATGAGTCTAGTTTTGTACAGCTTTATAATCATGCCAGAGTAAGACTTTTTAACCCTTTCTATGGCCACAGGAAAAAAGTTTTCTACCATATTCATCAATCTTTGTATGAAGTTTTGTATATCGGCATAGATTCTGAAATTTTTTCAATAAAGAATATGAATTTTCAGAAACTTAGAGGCCTTAATTCCTAATCTACCTAAAAATTGGTATATCTTCATTTGTTAATTAATTATTAATTAACAAAATTAATTAATAAATAAAATCAAATTTATATAATGAGGTGAATAAATCACTTTTCTTAAGCCAATATCAATCCTAAAAATATTTTAATATACCTTGACTAGAAAAAAATGGCCTTTTAAATAGTTAAAATTCAGATTTATCAATAAAAAATAAAAATAAAATATGTATTAAGATGCATATTTTATTAAAAGATAATGGAAAGAAAACTAAAATAGTTTATCAATAAATATTAATAAAAATGTGAAGTTCTGATTAATCTGTCCAATTATTTTTGTTTTTGTAAGTAACAAAAATATAAGCTTAAAAACGCCTCAAAAATTTTCAGAATCAATGCATTTGGGGGGGGGCTATTTTATAAATGCCGTCCGCAAATTAAGAAATTCTAGATCTAAATTCTTCAGTAGAGAGCGAAGTTTAACTACGGAAAAAACCCAGCAGAGAAGGTTAAAAATTTTCACTTATCGAAACAATTGATTTCCAATTTCATGTACATTTTGTGTGAAAATAACGTAGAGTCGTTATAAAAATAACGTTCCCAGCTTAGAGTCAGAGATTAACTAATAATAGGAATAAAACTGTGCATTGTTTAGAGCACAAACTGTACAAAAGTGGGGAAATGAATATCGTCATGAAATAAGAGGAAGAGAGAAACTCAGTGCCTAAAAATCGCCAATGCAATTAATTTGCACTTAGGGGAATGTCAATCAAACCAATGGGAAACCAGGTGACTACTGAAAATATTGCAAGTGAGTCAGCGGCCCCTAATGTCGAATAAGTAAATATTATTTTATGTGAGCATCATACTATGGCTCATTCATTTTGATTCGCACATCTTTTATTACTTGAACAATAATTAAATTTCCATAATCTATTTAGCGTGTCTTGTAATTAGTGACCTCTTTTTCTTTTCCGACAGTAATAAGCCTTCTCCTATCAGCAAAGTTTGTTACTATACTTTTTTGGTAAGATTTATCTACCCATACATACTTTAGTGTTTATAAAAATTAGTTTCATTCTGTTTATTAGTTTTAGCTCCAAACGTGAAAAATTATTCTGTGGCCACCCTATATTTCTAAGATTTGAAATTTGTAGAAACTTATATGAAATCACTTAGAGAGCGACGACACTCTTAAGTTTAAAATAGAAATGAAATTTTTTTTTAATAATAGGAGTAATTTCGAATGTCTTAAAAGATTGCAAGAAATAGATCAAACATTCATCGTTTTCAAACATTAAAAATTATATCATCCTTTTGAATAATATCTAAAAAACTAAAAACTTCGCTCGCTTTTTTTCCGAAAAAAAAAAACATTTAAATATGAATCACATACTCATTACATATGAGTATTTTTTTGTGCTCATGTCTAATTTCACTCATTGAAAATAGGATATATAAGAAACAGAAGTAATCCTTGTTTTAAATAATAATGTCACATTTATTCTAAAACTAAAGACTTTAAGACAATAGTACTCTCGCCTTAAACAATTCGGAGAGGTATTCGTGAGTTTTAGTTTTCAAATTTTGTTCGAAAAATGAAATACAAAATATTTGAAAAATCAGTCTGTTTTGGGGGGGGGGGGGAAAATTGGGGGGGGGGGGGGGTCGGAGAAAATATTTAGATATGATTCGCATAGTGATTTTATATGAATATTTTCAGTACTCATATCTAACTTCACTCGGTGAAAGTATATATAAGAAGAAATAACCCTGATTTTAAATAATACAGGGTAAGTCAAAATGAATATAGCGATTACAAACGGCTATAACTATTTAATGAAAAAAGATATATCGATAAGATTTACACAGAATGTAGACGGAACTTCAAAATTTATTAACGTAAAGCGCACGTGCAGCCAAGCGGATGCCTGCGCATGCGCGAAATCGAACTTCGCAACGACAAGAAACCTGTTCAGCGCGGCGTCTCATTAGTGGAAATGGCTAGTCCCGTGCAGAAAGCATTCTCTGTGTTGGAATTTCGCAGTTGCCGTTCTGTTATTACAGTGCAGAGAAAATTTCGTCAGCGGTACAATGAAGAACCTCCAAATGCGAACAACATACGCAGATGGCATCGGATGTTTGAGGAAATCCCTGTGATTTCTACCTATGGGGTTATGTGAAAGACAGAGTGTTTGTGTTTCCCTTGCCCAAAACAATTGAAGAACTGAAAGTACGCATTTGTAATGCGCTTGAGTCGGTTAATGAACAAACGCTTCAGAATGTATGGCGTGAAATGGAATACCGATTAGATGTTGTCCGTGTGACCAAGGGAAGTCACATAGAACATCTATGACTTCTGTATATAAAATTTTGAAGATTCTTCTACATTCTGTGTAAATCTTATCGATAAATATTTTTTCATTAAATAGTTATAGCCGTTTGTAATCGCTATATTCATTTTGACTTACCCTGTATATTTATTCGAAAACTAAAGACATTAGGGCAATAGTATATTTGCCTCAAACAGTTTGAAGAGGTATTTGTGAGTTTTAATCACGTGAGTTTTAATGAAATTTGTGCCGGGATAGCTGGTTGGTAAGGCTTTGGATTCGTATCCCTCAACTTACGAGTTCGAAGACTCTCCAAGTGTGTGTGGTGGTTGACGTAAGTTAAATTTACCGTGGTCCGAGTCCTCGAGATTAACACCACTGGGGGTACTGGTTCAGAGGTTATTGTTTTCTGTTCCTGATCTGAATTACGAACTGTGGGCGAATGAATGAAATGCATTAATGAAGTACGCCCCGTAAAAAGGGTTGTGACGTGTTTGTAACTTAAGTCGTACTCTCGGCCCTGGTTGGTGCTATTGGAAAACCAGAGACGCTCAATCGGCTGAAATCGCTGGCAGGCCAGTCACCGGGCTTGAAAAGTGACGTAAGTTGTTGTTGTTTTTGTGTTGAAAAGTGCCAGAAATAACAACAATCATGAAATTTTGTTATTCAAATTAAATGCAAAATATTTGGAAAATCAAGGGTTTTTTTTTGTTAAATTATGGCTGTTTTTTTTCCGGAAAAATATTTAGTACTAATCACATACTAATTGCATCTGAATATCTTTCAATCTTACCTACATATATATTGGTTCATTTAAATAAAAAAAATCATGAATGCACTTTATTTAATATGTTATTCGAAACAATCTGCTATAGTACAACATTCATTTTACAGTTTGTCTATGGTTACTTATATTTTTAGATTCACACTCAGTTTTACCACGGTGAAACCGAGTCCGTAATGGTGCTATATGATATTGCCAACATAAGAGCAGATATAATAAGGCTTTATTAGTTAGTTATAAAGAATTTTTTTTTGCGAGTAAAATAGCGTTTTCATTAAAGGCACCTATATAGATAAACTTCAAAAGCAATAATATTAAATATAAGCGTATAAGTAAAAAAATAAAGCAAAATCGTGACACTAAAGGAGGACCCGTGACGCAAACTTCATTCTTGTTGATCTGTCCATTATAGTGAAAGGCCTACTCTTCGAAACAGAAGCTGTGTATTCTTATGTTAATAGTCGTAAAAGAACAAGTAATGCAAAAAAATTAACTGTCCATTATAGTGAAAGGCCTATCTTCGAAGCATAAGCTGTAAATACTTATTTTAATAGTTGTAAAAGAATAAGTAATTCAAAAAAAAATTAAGTCAATTCCTAATTAGATCAACAACAAAAAATTTTTAGTTACTTTTTATTAAATAATTACAATTAATATAAATAGTTTATCAAAAAAATATTTATTTTTGCAAGAATTGAACTCGCAGTCTTCACCTTCAAGTGAAAAATACTGAAACCCTTGTACCTATCGAGTCAGTTGATTTCGACATTCATTGCAAACTGCTAAAACTATATTTAAAGTATTAACACATTAATTAAATTTAATTAAAGCAGGAATTTTTGAAAAAACTGTATTAACATCAAGTGATATCCACTACAAGTTTAAAAAATGTATTTGAACTTAAATGAGTGAATAAAAAATATTTAATTAACGATTGAAAATTTAAGCAAGATGTATAAATAAATATAGGGAGAGTGCGAATTAATAGTAAGAATAAAAAAATTGTCTGTAATATCATGTTTTTTCAGTAAAGGCACTTATATAGATAAAATAAAAAAGCAAAACCTTATAAAAATATAAAATTTGATCCAAATCTTTAGAGCCGTTTCCCATTTACTCGAAATAAATTTGTATATATATACAAGAACTGCTCGTTTAAAGGTATAACGTAATTTCGCTTAAAAGCATGAACTTATGATTTTTTAAACTTTTCTTATGATCTCTTACACTTTTTTTTTCTGATAAAGAGACTTATCGTGATGTGAGAATGCGAGCTTTAAATAAATAATTCAAACATGCGAAGACTTTTACATAAAATATCCGTCTGGAAATTTGAGGCTTTTGTGGAATAAGATTTATTTCAGCTGTATCCAAACAAATAAATTTTTCATGGAAATTCTACTGAGGTTTATTTAACATTTTCGAAGCTAAGCTGTACACATGAAGTAAATACATTCTTGTCAAAACTGGATACAATTACAATATGACAATGAGTTTCGGAAAATTCACGATCACTTTTGTCGTGAAGCTTTTTTACGATGAATTAACTCGATGTCATGCAGTTATTCTATTACAAAAGATATGTAGTAGTAAGATTCAGACTGATGCCAAAGAAACATTTAAAAAAGTATATTGATTTAGTTAAACAAATCAAACGAAATATCTTGGAAATAAACAATTTTATTTGCCAGTAAACTTGGGCAGATGCTTAGTTTGATTCAAAAGGGAAAATGTGTACTATATTATTTATGCTAAAGCATTAAATATTTTGCCGTTTTCCTAAAGTAGAACAACGTTTTTAATATTATTCATCTTATAAATAACACGGCGTTTTCGCTTTATAAAGAATGAGAACATGCTACAATATCTAGTATTCATTCGATATAACTTTGAGTTTTAATTGCTCAAATAGTTCAATCTGAATGATAATTTTACTTTTGAGTATTTTAAGGTGATAAAAGTACAAATGATTCGGAATTTCAAAAAATTTTTAGTTGTTACTAATGACACTTGCCATGGACAAACAAGTGCGCTATCTACTATCAGCGATTTTAAGCCGAACGAGTGTCTCTTGTTTTTGAAATAGCGCCAACAAGGATCAAGAGTACGCATTATCTACACACTCATCATGTTCGCTTGCACAGCCCCTTTTTACAGGGTGGGGGGGGGGTATTCGCACTTTTCACAGATATTACACCATACCCTAACGGGGACTCGAACCCGGGACACCCAGATTACTAGGAAGACGTGCTACCTCTGTGCCAGAACGCCAATTTTTTTTATTGTGAAGAAAAAAAGATGGTAAGATCAAAAAATGAGTATTTTATGCATGTATATAGAAATATATTTCTGCGTCAAAGAAATATAGGATAATATAGGGCTATATTAATTTATAATCGGAGTAAAAATACATGCAAATTATTTCAATACTTAATAACACTCAGTTAATTTTCTTATTTTTGTATTTTCCTCCGTCGGTTAGAGTTGGTTTAAATTTTAGTGTTTAAATAATAAGAGTAATATTGCATATCTAAAATCAAGCAATATATATGTATGTATGAGTTTAAAAAGAGTTATTTGCGCATAAAGAAATATAGTGGGTTAAATTTATATATATTTTTAAAAGGTGAAAATTTAATATAAATTCCTTTCTGATACACTTTTATTTTTGATTATTTTACTTTGGTAAAGATACAATTTTGTCTTTCAGTTGTCGCTCACTTCCTAACGTCTTAGTAGTTAGAAATTTTGTACATTTGTGTGTGTTTGTCGAGTTTATTATTAATAAATTAAATTAAATTTTGTTTACATATTTCTGGTGCCATCTAGTAGCAAACTTTAGAAAAAAATGCGTCAAGATTCCATAAAACTTTTCATAATTTTTTTATATAAATTAATGGTTAAATAGTAGAAAATAATCAAAATAGAAAAATTCTGCCATTTAGAAAACTGAAAAATTAGCACATTTATTCACTTTTAGCACGGTATGCTTTTAAAATCTGTTTTATTTCGGGTAGTTTAGGGACCGTGGTGACCTGATAATAAGATCTCAGAACCAAAAAATCCCAGGTTCGAAACCTGATTTCACGGATAAATTTCTGTATAAGTGATTCTGATAAACTTTAATTTCAGAAGGATTAAATATCTTCGCACTTGGCTAGCATGGACATTTGGGAAGGGGATATATATATAGTTCAAATTTTCAATCGTTAATACAATACGTTTTATTCATCCAATCAAGTTCGACTTGTAGCAGATGACATTTGATGTTAATACTATTTTTTCAAATATTAATTCATTTATTTTGTATATATTAACTAAAAACTAATTTTATCGCCTTTATAGTAGTTCTTTACAGTACCTATGCTTGATAGTCGAGATAGCCTGGTTGGTAGAGTGTTGTATTAGCTTCCCTTGTGCTGCGAGTTCGAAAGTAGTCACGAAGTTCTCCATGTCGAGAGTTATACCAATGGGGTTACTGAGTTGAAGGTGATTGTTATTTGAGTGCTCAGGGATCCATACCCTCAGCAGTTATTGCACCATTCCTTACGTAGTAAAGCGAAATGACAATTGTTAATATTTAATAAAATGTGATTAGGATAAGTTTTTTTCCTAAAATCCAAAGTAGGAATTTATTTGTAATTATTTAATAAAAAGTAACTAGAATTTAAAAAAATTCTAATATCCAAAGTAGGAACTTATTAGTAATTATTTAATAATAAGTAACTAGAATAAAATTTTTCCTAATATCCAAAGTTGGAATTGAATTTAAAAAATTGTTTTTTATATTACTTTTTACTTTAAAACGAAGATATTAGTATAATGAAATTAAACTCCTGATATTTTAGCAGAAAAGGAATTTATCACCTAATAAAATAGCATAACTTCTAATTCTATAACAAAACCTGATCACATCTTTGCGCCCGATTCAATACAATAAAATTGACAAGACGCAACCTAAGTAGATTTATTTCCAACTAAGTGTATTCTCCGAATAGAGAAAATACATTCTACCTAGATCGAAGTCTCAAGGTTTGGATTAAACTATATTTTCCCTTTCCTCCTTCAAGTGAACCTAACTTGGAAAGGGAAAGACGAGCTGACGTATTGCTTCACCAAGCATCTCAACTACAAATAGTTTTATTTGTAATCTATGTGGCAGTGTGGGAGCCTCGATTTCTCCACGGCAGCCTCTTGATTGACAGTTCGATCAAAAACTATTAGCCAGTCGGGAATCTTTGGAAAATTGATCGAAACTCGCGTTGACGTCACTCTTCTTCTGGATGGTGTACCTTCGAAAATATCGATGGAAAGAGAGGAAACACTTCTGGAAAGAAGCAGCCTTTAACTTTTCTATATATAGGTACGAAAAAGATCTGAGCGGAAATCTCTCTCATACTTGTTCTCAGCATTATTTTGTTTCAAAATTAAATAACTTCAAGTGTTTTGAGCTTAAATGCTCAAGGATGGAAGTTGAACCTTCGAAGATATTTCTAATGATGAGCTGTACTTTATTTTTTGAACTAAAATTTAAAACTTCTTTTAATACTGAATTCAGACGCGTGTAATTTTAACCCCTTAACAGGTTTGCCCGTATGCCGTGAGTGCATCGATTTATTGAATTTTGATAGTTGTAAGCTAAAAATGAACCACTCATAATAATTATAATTCAATATGAAAATTACTTCGATTGCATAGATAAGTCAATGGATTTCCATTTGAAATAAAATAAGAAAATATTCCTAAAATAGAAGGTGTCATCTTATTAGCCAGTAAAGAAAATAAACCAGTTAAGTGGTTAATAATAGGGTGAATCTATGATATGAATGCGAAAGTATACTGTATATATGTAATATCTTTTAATTAAATTTAGTGGCGCAGGCAATCAAATTTCATGGCAAATCTTGGTACAGCGATCAACTAAGAAATTGGTGTTACTTTGTTATTTATTATTGCATCTTCACAAAACAGGAAAATGACTACAGTTTTGTTCCAATCAACAAACTCATTAACCGAGTTACTTAACGAAATTTTTGTCATAACGGATAACGAGATTTTTCAATATTTTGATTCGGCATACCTTTTCATAAGTGTCGTTCCAAATATCAGTCCAGTTCTTGAGATATACTTAATTTTATTTGAGAATAAGTCAGCATAAAAGAGCCTGAGTAAATTTCAGCTTGTTAATAAGGGGGGAGGGGCTTTTCTTCCGTTTTTATTCGTAGAAGTTTCGGAATAATAATCAGCACGATATATATTTACCATTAATTTGAGCAAAATTTTTCAAATTATAAATATTTTATTGTTTTATTGTATAAGGGCGTTTGCATTACTTTTCAAATCGATTCCTTATTTAGCCTCTTTTTTTGGCAATTTTATGGCAAATGAAATATGCTGATTAATCCAATTATTTAGATCGGAGAGATGCAAATACCGTAAAGACATATTTAAGCCAAAGAAATTTTCAGAATCAAAAGGGAGAGGTGTAGGGCTAATTTATTAAAACATTACATATATGATATATTAAAATATTACATATGATTTTTGCATAAAGTTCAATAATATTTAAATTAGTTAATTCTTCAAGGAATCCGACTTGATTAGAAGCATGAATTTGAATGAAAATTTGCATATTTATTACTATGATTATTATTATGTAGTTTCAAAAAATAGGTATGTTTCCGTTTCCAGTTTTATCTTCATTTTATCTCTATATGAATTGGAACTCAAGTTAAAGCAAACTTTTGACTTGTAAGTCATGCTTATTTATAATCATCTAAAAATTTTGAATGTATTTTCTGAAGTACGAGTATTTTTCCCAATTCTACTTTACGAGTATCAGTGCAATTCTTAATGAAATTTATAACTAGTTTACGTTACGTTATGCAAAATGTAATCAACTATGGATTTGATGCTGAATGCTCCGAAAGTGTATTTACGATTGTTTAATGTAAATATTGTTGAGAAAATTTCCCAAATTTTGTGGATTTCATATTTTGAACACACAAATTTTATTTTTGCATATAATCCTTAGATAATAATTACACTCTGTGATATGTTACACATATAATATTACAAAGAAAAATGAAAAACCGTAACAAATTTATTTCTTTTAAGCAATTGTAATTTTTGTAAATTAATGCTAATATTTACATTAAAATATGCTTTTTTTTAAATGTCCTATGTTTATTTAAATTATTTCTCTTATATTCACCATTTTATCTTTATATTAATAAAAACACATCATATAAACATTAATATATATTTTTTAAACCCTTCCGAACCTGATCACATACCGTAAGAAAACATTAAATATTAAAAGATTTGTCTAATATCACTTATTGTAATAAAATGTTCAATTAGGAAAATATTACGGAAGTAAAGGTTAATTAACTAAATGGAATTCAATTTCTCCGGTTAATGAACTATATGAGGGCAATGTTAATGATGAAAAAACAATGTTTGGAATTAACATTTTTTATTTTTATTTTTCTGTATACAAATAATACAGGGCAAAGTGCTGCAGTCTTCACATAAATTAGCCCCTAGATTTTAGCACATTTTCACTTTTCTCACTCAGTTTGGGAAAAAAATCTATTTTTGGATCTATCAACAATAAGGTTACTTAAAAATGGAACTAATTAGAAGAATAGAATGTGCTACGTAACCTTAACATCCAAATCATTGATTTGATTCTAATTCTGGGCGAAATTCATCAAAAAAAAGTTTGTATTTCCACCTATATCCATACGCGCATAATGAATAAAAAATATTAATTAATTAATTTTCATACTTATATATGTGTGCCAATGATTTTTCAAACTAAAAGATCGAAATTGTGTTTTTACACAAACGCAATTGCAAAAAGACTACTTTATAACTCTGCAAGTATATCTTACGGATATTCTGAAAATATCCTTTATCTTGTCAAAGAAATGTATGAATGAATGCTCACTAATAAGCTATTAATTAAATAAATAATTTCTTTATTTTTGCTTTATTTACCTCACTGAGTGGTAATAATTGTTTTGGATTTAACTGTGTTTCTGTTTTATTTACCTGCAAACGATAACTGCTTGTAAAAAGTTATAAAAAGATTATACATAACTGTAATCAAATTTTAAATCGTCTGATTAAAAAAAAGAAAAAAAACATTATTTTTTTAAAAAGCGGAAACAATTCATATTCACTCAAAATCGTCTGATTGAAAAAAAGAAGAAAAAATTTTTAAAAAAAAGATGCCAAAATTCATATTTCACTCAAAATCGTCTGATTTGAAAACAAATTTAATATTTAGTTATTTGTTATATTATAATAATCGTTGTGAAACGGCGATAATAAATAACAAAGTTACGAAGATGTCCCTTTCCCCCTCCCCGTTTTTTTTGGTGATGAATGAACAAAATAAAATAAATTATCTTGATTTTCGTGTTATTTTTTATGTTTTGAACACTAAATCAATTTAATCCCAAGTAATTAATACCACTAAATAACAGTTTTTAATTATAGAAAATTGTTACTCATGGTTTAAAATAATAGGTAGTAATGTGAAAAACTTGAAAAAAGAATCTAAAATACATGTTTATACATCAATTCCTGTGCATTCTAATATAAAACAAGTTCTGCGCATTGGTTATTCTGAAATAAAGTGTGAATTCTAATATTAAAAAATAGTAATTTTTATGTTTTTATAGATAAATAATTGTTATTAATTAATTATTTAAAGAAAATTTAGTAAAATGTAATGTATTTCTGCATCTTACTGTATTCAGACTTATTATGAAACTTTCAGTTTACGTAATAATATCATTTAAAACAATTATTAATGATTTTATAAACAAAAATTTTATATTAGTGAAACATTATACTTCAATTGGTCATAATTAAAAATGATGACAAATTTCTCTGAAGTTGCTTAGTCCTAAAAACTAAAGTTAAGGTATTTTCGCAATACTTGCTATTAAATAAATTTAATAAAAATAGTTTTTAAAACACACTTATATTGTATAAAAAATGAAATCCTTAATTTCAGCTATTTCGTGCTTAATAGTTTTTTTTATTTATAATGAATTATAAATGTTTTAACAACTCGAAATAAACTTTTTTTGTCAAATTTACGACTAGATTTTGCCACTTTTATGGTGTAAAGGTTTAATCATATAATTAATTATCTAATAATATGGTTTGAAAGTATTTATTAATGCATCGGCGTTGAGGAACCACAAAAATTCACAAATCATTAAGTGAATAAAAAACAATTCACTTGCTTCATGTTTACCAACATAAAGCAAGTGAAGTTAAATGAAAGAATAAGAGAAAAGAATAATAAAGAATAAAGCGTAAAGAATAAAGAATAAAGAGTATAACTTCTTATAAAAAGAACAAAGAATAAAAAGTGAAAGGTTGGTACTATTCTCTAATATTCTTCATTTGCCGAAGTAAATTTCTAAAACCCTTGGAAGTTAGAAATTCGTTCTATCTGATAAGGAAATGATGTGGCATCTGCAAGGAGGTCAAAGTTCGGGTATTATCAATACATATATACAACAAAGATATGAACCCAAAAGAAAAACAAGAAACTTGAGTTCAGACGAGTCCGTCTGGCTGTTGCCATCCCCCCTACAAACCAGGTGTGCACCCAACAATACAGAAAAGAAAAAATTCCAGATTTAAGCATCTGTGCATCCTGCGTTATTCTGCCGTGGCTGTTGAAGCGGTAGAAGTGCCTTTCAGAAATTTCTGAAAAATATTAGATAACTAATCTTGGAATCAGTAAAAGCTAGTTGTCTAATGCGTGCAAAACGATGCTGTTAACAAATTTTTCAATATTCGAATATTTTTAGTTAAAAAATATTTTGCTGAAACCTCAAAATTAAATAAATAACTAAAAAAATGAAATTTTGGATACTACAAGGAAATAAAATAAAGTAGATATGTAAATAAATAACTAAAATATAAGTAAAAATAATGAAAACTAAATATAACTAAACTGACTAATATAAATATAACAAATATAACTAACTAATATTATAATAACTAAGTATGCCTAAATAATATTATAATAACTAAGTATAACTAATATAATAAAAACTAAATGTAACTAACTAAACTAAGTATAACTATTTATAGAAATAATAAATAACTAAAATGTATGTAAATAAATAACTAAAAAACTGAAATGCTGGATACTGCAAGGAAATTAAATAAAGTAGACATTTAAATAAATAACTATAATAAAAATAATACAAACTTAATGTAACTAAACTGACTAATATAAATATAACTAATATCATAATAACAAAATTTAACAAAATGTAACTGTTCATATAAATAATAAATAACTCAAATATATGTAAAAAAAATTTTTTTAATGAAATGTTGGATCCTACAAGGAAATTAAATAAAGTAGACATGTAAATAAGTAACTAAAATAAAAATAAAAATAATAATAACTAAATATAGCTAAACTGACTAATATAAATATAACAAATATAACTAATTAATATTATAATAACTAAGTATAACTAAAAATTATAATAAAAACTAAATATAACTAACTAAACTAAATATAACTAACTAAACTAAATATAACTATTTATAAAAAATAATAAATAACAAAATATAGGTAAATAAATAACTAAAATGTGTATAAATAAATAACTAAAAAATGAAATGTTGAACTCTGCAAGGAAATTAAATAAAGTAGACAAGTAAATAAATAACTAAAATATAAATAAAAATAATAAAAACTAAATATAGCTAAACTGACTTATATAAATATAACAAATATAACTAATATTATAATAACTAAATATAACTAAACAATATAATAATAGCTAAATATAACTAAACTAAATATAACTATTCATATAAATAGTAAATAACTAAAATATATGTAAATCAATCACTAAAAAATTAAATGGATACTTCAAGGAAATTAAATAAAGTACATATGAAGCAAATTTTAATGAAATCTAACAAGGCCCAAAAAATGTTTTAGTAAAAAATTTTGAAGAGCAAGAAAACCTGCGAAAATATTCACGACCAATATTTTTCTTTGCTAATTAATTATTTCTTAGACGACTAATAATTATACAATTTTTCATGTTTAATAACGAGAGTAAGTAACTATCTAATCGACTTTTTCCACTTTTCTTAATGTGCTAGATGGGATCGCGACCCAGAATTTTAAGAAGCTCCGTACGAAAAAAATTCGAACTTACATAAATGTCTATTGTTTGGAGTTTTTAAATACTTTTGTTGGATTTTTTTCCTTTGCTTTGCTTTTTTGTTTCTGACAAGTTTGTGTGTGTGTGTGTGCATCTGATTTTTAATATTTTCGCTTATACTTTATCTGTAATTTGTTATTCTGATTTTAAATTATTTTTTAATGTTTGTTATTTGTGTGTGTAAGATTTCTAATGTTTTGTTTAAATATGTAAACTGTTTGAGTGTTTTTCTATGTTTGTTAACAAATTTGCCTGCTGTTAATATTGAGTTTTTGAATCTTTATTCATTTATTTATTTCTGTGCACGTCGGCTTTTATTTCTGTTAAGTTTCAAATTTTTTTGTTTACAAATTTTTAAGAAGTTGAAACAATGGATTCTGTAACTTTTGCAATTTGATATATTTCTCCGAAATTCCAAAAGGAATTTATTACAGTAGGATACCTACAGTCTTAAAAGCCTTGCACAAAATAAAATACGACGAAGCCTTGCATTAGCGTTCATTGTTTAAATTAATTTTTTTATCATATTCAAATCCTCAAAGGCTATTTTTTAGGAAGCCTGTTTTTGTATGCTTGTGTTAGCACGAGAAGGTCACGGAAGTTAGTAAATTCTCTAATTATTTGCAACTTTTTGAAGAAACCAATATTTATTTCAATATTCAAGAATTGTACAACCTTCTGTATATCCGTTTGCCTTTTTTCATCCTTTTCCGTCTATGGTTTTGCCATTAGTTCATGAATTAGAAAACATAATACGTTTTACGTTTAATCCTAAGAATTCGAATACTTTCATTTAATTTCACATTTTCATGTTTAATAAAGGTATAAAGTATTATCTAATCGATTTTTTACCCTCTTTTCTTAAAAAGCTAGATTTAAAATACTCTATACAATAGTCAACAGTCTATCAAATAGTTCAATTCAATATT
Source organism: Argiope argentata (assembly GCA_026289955.1). Taxonomy (NCBI): domain Eukaryota; kingdom Metazoa; phylum Arthropoda; class Arachnida; order Araneae; family Araneidae; genus Argiope; species Argiope argentata. The sequence goes on from JAOUZG010012691.1 coordinate 8,471,346, forward strand.
TTAATAATTTCAGAACATAATTATCTGTAAATAGCTTAATTAAGTTAAATTATTATTCTATTTGAATAACGCACTAAGTATAGGAGAAAGAAAATCACTTTTAAAGACCATATTATTTAAAATAATAAGTCAAAAAATATTTAAAATCAAAATTTTAAAAAAACTGTTTTTTAATATATTATCAAAAGCTTGAATTTAAAAGTTGCTTTCATTAAATTAATTTCAAATTCTACTTCAAAATTTAATTAGTATTTTTCAAAGACTTGAAAAAGATATTTAATTTCATCTTTTTTTTTTTTTTTGTTCTTCTTTTTTTAGAAAATATATTTTGTAATGGATTTATTTGCTTTTCTTATTCTTGAATGTGATTTGATTATTACATATTCTAAAAGTCTTTGTCCTTTTATTTTTGCTTAGTAAAGACATTTAATACTCTTCCCAATTTTAAATAAAAATGACAGTGAATATTTAACAATTTCCATTCACATTCATTTTGTTAATCACTAACACAAAATGTTAGTCATTTTGTTAAACACTAAAATTCTGGCTTGTTTTTGTTTTCATATAAAAGATAAGATGTCACCTTCATTATTAAATTTTATTTATTGCTCGTGCATTTCATGGATCTTTTAAAACTTTAATTAAAATTTATTACATTTTTTTATTAAAATAAATAGTTAGAAATATTTTTTTGAAAAAAGTATGAATAATTCGAAACGTTTGTTTAGAAAAAAGTATTAAAGCGCAGATTATTATTTTGTCAGTGAAAAAAATTATATTTAGATTTAATATTTTCGTCCATATTGAATTTCCTGCGATTGCAATTTGCTTTTATTTTCATTGCAATTGATTTCAATTCTCTTTATTTTGCACTGAATGAGTAGAGATTCAATATCTTTCTTCCGTACTAATTCCATCAGTTCTTCACATTTCCTAAATCGTATTTGTGTTTAATCTGAAAGAATGTTTCTGAAAAATGAAACTTTGTCGCATTTTTGTCACATAATCCTTTCTATTATTCTGTTGTTTTCGGATGTTTTATCAATTTCTCGCTGTAATTGCATCCAGTGAACCCATATTTATTTCGATGTGTTAGAATTTAATTTTTTTTTCAAGAGTTTGAAACGCCTGTTTTCAAAACATGCTTTTTACAATTATTTTCTCTCGAATGAATTCAGTTGTTTAAAACAAAGGAAGAGAAAAATAAATAACTAAAAGTAATAAATAAATAAATGAAATCATACAAACATGGATTCTAAAAAGCAGAAATAAAATAAACAAGACTTAGGAATTGGCAAAGAAAGTTTGGATCAGTTACATTAACATCCTGAAATGTTGCAATTTAGAATTATTTTTAATTGGATTGCTTAAAAATGAATCGCGTTCAAATGACGATGATGACATTTGAGCCGGAGCCTTTCTTCCCATAATTCCAATCTGCACGTTCAGAACATCTTTTGAATGTCAGGCAATAAATTTGACATCAAAATTTCACGCAGAACAAATTTCTTTGTCGATATTAGATGTCGAAATCGAAACCTTCCAGTTTCAAGAACGAAATGATATACAATTATTGCATCGTTTTACAATTATTACTCTTGAAGGAATTCAGTTGTTTAAAGCAAAGGAAGAGAAAAATAAATAACGAAAAGTAATAAACAAATAAATGAAGTCATCTGAATATGGGTTCTAAAAAGCAGAAATAAAATAAACAAGACTTAGCTATTGGCAAAGAAAGTTTGGATTAGTTACATTAAAATCCTGAAATATTTCAATTTAGAATTGCCTGAGCCTTTCTTCCCATAATTCCAATCTGCACGTTCAGAACATCTTTTGAATGTCAGGCAATAAATTTGACATCAAAATTTCATACAGGACAAATTTCTTTGTCGATATTAGGTCTCGAAATCGAAGCCTTCCTGTGTGAAGAAAGAAATGACATAACGATACTACAGCGATCCTTAAACAGAATGAAAATTTTTTTAAAAAAATGTGGCAAAGATTTAATCGGTGTGTAGTAACGATGTTAAAATTGCATTCCTTGAAATAAAACTCAAAATCATTTTAATCCTAGAACGTTATATTGCTTTGTCTTGTAAAATTAAATAAGGATCTTTAAGCAGTCACAAGGAATATTGTTCTCTCATTATATAGACATGCGTTAAATTTGTATGACCGGATAACCACTGATTATAGTCAGTTGCACGTTAAATCTGTCATGGCCAAACGTCCTCCGGCTGGTGTGGTGTGGTGTGGTGTGGTGAAGAGAAAGGGGTTCCAACTCAGGTGTCACCCTCGTCATCTGACCACGGTTCAAAATTACGAGGTCCATCCCAAAATAGCCCTAGTGTTGCTTTACAACAGGGCGTTAATATAACTAAACCAAACTGCTGATTATAATATGAGTCACATGAGTCAAATACTCATAAAAAGGAAAGATCCTTCATCACTGATGGAAGTATTAACCAAACTCATTATCATCACTGCCTTAGCAGGTTAACCAAGAAAGTATTTAGATATATCGCAACTTCTCATCTTCATATTCGAGGTTCCTTCCCTCAGAGGATTAAGGATCATTAGAATAATAATATACAACTTTTTACAGTAAAAGCTGCAAAATGAATAACTAATTAAATTATTTAGAAAAAATCTATAAAATGAAAAAAAAATATCGTTTGCATTTATATTCTATTTATAGTTATGTACGTAATATGTAAGGTTTTAAATGATATAATAAATGAATATAATATTTTGTTATTCTTATTTTGGAGGTTTCGTGAAAAGTTTTTTGCTAAAAGAACTAATTGTATTCTATTTTTGTAAAATAAATATTATGATCTGTGTTAAAAGCATCGAAAATATTAAAATACGTGCTTTTAAATGTTAAATTTTTGTGATAATTTCTTTTTCTACTGAAATTTTTTTTATTGCTGTATAAAAAAGTTCTGTCTGTAATTTATTGTGATAAATTTATTTCTACTAAAAAATTCTTATTGCTGCTTACAAAATGTCTATTTCTTATTTATTGTGAATAATTCTATTTCTACTGAAAATTTCTTGTCACTTCATTCGAACTATCTATTTGTAATTTATTTTGATAAATTCTATTCCTACTGAAAATTTCTTGTTGCTGCACACAAAAGCTATGTTTGTAATTAATTGTAATAAATTCTTTTTCTACTGAAAAACTTTTGTTGCTGTATAATTATTTGTAATTTATTGTGATAAATTTATTTCTACTGAACATTTTTTGCTGCTGCTTACAAAATGTCTATTCCTTATTTATTGTAATAAACTCTATCTCTACTGAAAATGTCTTGCTTCATTCGAACGGTAAAATTGTAATTTATTTTGATAAATTCTATTCCTACTAAAAATTTCTTGTTGATGCGTAAAAAAGCTATGTTTGTAATTAATTGTAATAAATTCTTTTTCTAATGAAAAATTTTTATTGCTGTATAATTATTTGTAATTTATTGTGACAAATTTATTTCTACTGAACATTTTTTGTTGCTGCTTACAAAATGTCTAATTCTTATTTATTGTAATAAACTATATTTATACTGAAAATTTCTTGTTGCTTCATTTGAACTATCCATTTGTAATTTATTTTGATAAATTATATTCCTACTGAAAAATTCTTGTTGTTGCGTACAAAAGATATTTTTTAAATTAATTATGATAAATTCTTTTTCTACTGAATTTTTTTTATTGCTGCGTAAAACAGATATTTTTTTAATTAATTGTGATAAATTCTTTTTCTACTGAAATTTTTTTTATTGCTGTATAAAAAAAGTTCTGTTTGTAATTTATTGTGATAAATTTATTTCTACTAAAAAATTCTTATTGCTGCTTACAAAATGTCTATTTCTTATTTATTGTGAATAATTCTATTTCTACTGAAAATTTCTTGTCACTTCATTCGAACTATCTATTTGTAATTTATTTTGATAAATTCTATTCCAACTGAAAATTTCTTGTTGCTGCGTACAAAAGCTATGCTTTTAATTAATTGTGATAAATTCTTTTTTTTTCCTAAAAATTTATTGTTCCTCGAACAAAAGCTAGGTTTTTAATTAGTTGTGATAAATTCTTTTTCTACTGAAAATTTCTTTTTGCTGCGTACAAAAGCTATGTTTTTAATTAATTGTGATAAATTTTTTTTATACGGAAAATTTTTATTGCTGTATAAAAGAGGTCTATTGGTAATTTATTACGATAAATTTATTTCTACTGAGAATTTCTTGTTGCTATTTACAAAAGGTCTACTTGTAATTTATAGTGATAAATTCTAACTCTAATGAAAATTTCTTGTTGCTTCATACAAAAGGTCTATTTATAATTTATTTCCTAAAGTAACTGTTCCGATCTGCATGAGAAAGCTGCAAAGATCTTCACATCCAGTCCTTTAAATTTAAGGTTTGTGAGAATTCTTTTTACTTTATATAAAGTTTCTTGTGTCTGTACACAAAGGAAAGCTCGTGTCGAAGTAATTTGTGAGATGGGCATTGAAGGATTTCTCGAAGAGTCACGAGTTGAACACGTTTGAACCGAACAGCCCAATTGAACACGTTTGGGAAGGGGTGGGATCGGGACAGCGAACCAGACCTTAATCTTGCAAATACCTTTGTTGAAAAATGCAGTATGATTTCGGGAGTGTATCAAATCTTATATAAAACTTGCTCAACACAAGCTAAACAGGTTACAGAAGTAAAAAAAATATTAAATCCTAAATTATCAAGCGATAAATAAATTGCTATTAGAATTTTTATCAAAACGGCTTCATGAAAGAAAGAAATTCCTTATCTTGATATTATTTCAAGAATTATTAAAAAGAATTTACACTAGAAAATAGGCTTCAAATTATAAATACTTAAGAATTTTATATAGTTATGTATCTGATAATATAGGCAATAAACAAAAAAAAACACTCTTCTAAACTGAAAAGAATGTTTCCTATAAAATGTTTTCAAGAAATGTTTCCTATAAAATGTTGCGTATAAAATGCTTTAAAAAATGTTGCATAAAAAATTACAGGAAAATCGTAACTCTAAGTTGCAGCCTGTTCAAGCTTTGAATCCTTCTTAAACAGATTAGAAATAAATAAATAAAAGAATTGTCCGATATTTTTCAATGTAATTATTCTTTTTATGCCCGGAAAAAATTAGCAAAAAAATTAGGAAAGCATTAGTAAAATTAGTAAAAAAAAAATTAGGTATGATATAAACCGTGGTTTATTGATTCCATTTATTAGAAATAAAGCTATTTTATATAATAAAGCAAAAATCGCTATTGGAATTTTTTATCAGAACGGATAAATGAACAAAAAAATTCCATCTTTTGGAATTATTTTAAAAAGTTCTTGGAAGGAATTTATAAGAAAATATAAGTTTCAAATTATTAGTACTTAAGTATTTTAATACAGTGATGGATCTGGTAGTATGGGAAATAAACAAAAAAATTCTAAAAATTCTTCTAAACTAAAAAAGTATAATACTATAAACCATGATTTGTTGAAAATTAAGTCCAATTTTTAAGTAAATTAAATATCATTCAGGATAAAACTCGAAAATTACGTATTATTTTATCAAGAAATATTTGAAATTTTTTACATGACGCTTTGGAAAATTCAGAATTTAGGAAATATGAATAAAGTCGACAAAATTTGATAACTTCATGGTTACATCAATGCGAAAATGTGTAATAATTAACAAATTTAGTACCCTCCCTCACTTTTATAGACCATAGAGTGTTTTTATAGCTGAAATTTATATTTTATGACAAAACCAACTATTTCTATAAATCTAAATTAATTGAATTTGAATACGAAATGTTACGAATTTTAAGCTGTTATTTCAAGATGTTTTTTGAATAAATTATTAGAATTGATTTTTTGCAATTTTTGCGCAGATCTGATAATATATTTTAAAATTATTGAACGAAAGTTCTAAAACAATATGTAGAGAAAAACTGAAAAAAGACATTTACCTCTTATATTTACTGAAGTTCTGTTTTAATCTTGGATAACTTCATTTTTTATCTATAACTATTTCTTTCTTTAAACAGAAATCTTGTCTACTATCGATTTATAAAGAAAACTATGTAACAATATTTTGGGGGTTTATGTTTTAAAAATGTCTTTCTGTATAAGAAGAAACAATTTTATAATGCTTTGGAGTCCCTTTTTAAAATGAAATATCACGAAAGGGAGAAAATAGATATATTATGTCCTTTATCCATTATTAACTACTGATGATGAATGGGGGCTAGTAGCTTCATTTTATACTGGGAGCCACTTACCTTTGCTTCACCACTATTTTTACAGTTATCTAATGTCTTTTCGATGGTGAGATATAAAAATTTAGAGGACGGATACATATTAAAATTTCATTCATGTCATCTGCTTGAAATTCAATAGTAAGATATTCATTCCAAAATGACCTTGCTGTAGTTTCAAAAATGCAATATTAATATATCCCCTTTATTTACCACATTATTTTTCCATCAATTTTTCAAATTTATTTTTGAACCATTGGTTAAGTTTTAGTACAGAATAAATCCCAGAAAAAGAAGAAAAAACTTTCTTTGATTATTTAAAATAATTTAATTAAATAAATAAGTAATAAAAGATTTTTCATTTTGTTTTTAGTCGCCATTTACTTCCTTCTTTTGTATATATGTTCTTCGTATTCTTTCAAATCCCATTTGAAAAAAAATAGTCATATTGTGAAAATATCAGCTGGATTTAAACAATAAAGTACCATCGATAAATAAAGAGTTTTAAATTAAGTGCATGTACGATAAATAAAAGGTTTATCACAATATTCCTTATTACTCATCTACATAAATCCATCTACAATATACATTTTAAAGATATGAAATTAATAATATTTTACATTTGGTTTCAGTCTAGAAAATGCAGTGACATTAAACGATAAATGTATTGCTTTCCTCGACCTACGTGTCACAATTTTTGTTGAAAGTGCTAAGTGTAAGATCAAGTGTTTCGAGTTATTTTAAACCGATAAAGCTTAACATGAGTAAGAACAGATTATAAGTAGCGGAACACTGAGAGATAAAAGAAAAGAGGATTTTGATGTGAGCCGCAAATCCCGGGCTTTCTTCTCTATTCAGGAAGTGATTTCGGGATTGAAAAAGGAGTGGTTGAGGGCTTTGAGATTCTAAGCACCATGAGGGGGGAGAGCATCTAAGTCATCCCCCCAGTGCCCTCTTCAAATTATTACTCTCTGGTTTCTCAAGAAAATGGGGAAAGACTCCGGGTTTAATCTTTCTTAAACGAGGGACCTGGAGATGGAATTGCGAATGAATGGAATTTTAAGACATCTTTCGAATAAATTTCTTTTTAAGTGGTCAGAACTAAATTATGAAATGTTTTAAGAACTAAATTAGATCAATTATTCAAAGATAATGATATTTTCTATCAAAGGAAGCTTATTTCAACTCCTACTATAAGTTCACACCTTCAGTGTATATATTTTGTTCAAATTTTCAGTCGTTAATAAAGTACGTTTTCTTCCTACATTCAAGTTCAAATACATTTTTTAAAACTTTTAGTATATGATACGTGATGTTAAGACAGTTTTTTTTCAAATACTAATTCATTAAAAATAATATTAAGGAAGTTATAACAGTTTATATGTGAACAGTTCGGTTTCGTATCAGCATATAGTGCCATAAAATTTCTGCTTAATTTTTTTTATTCTTACTATTAGTCCACACTGTCAATGTATCTATATATTTATATATCTTTATTTTGTTCGAATTTTCAATCGGTAATAAAATACTTTTTATTCATCCACTCAAGTTCAAATATATTTTCATACTTGTAGTGAATGACACTTTATATTAATACAATTTTTTCAATTAATTCACTAATTCATTCATTAATTTTTCAATTAATTCATTAATTCATGCATTAATTTTTCAATTAATCCATTAATTAATTCATTAATTCATTCATTAATTTTTCAATTAATTCATTAATTTTTCAATTCATTCATTCATTAATTTTTCTATTAATTCATTAATTAAATTTAATAAATTTTTAATACGTTAAATCGAGTTTTAACAGGTCATAATGAAATCTGAAGTCAGCAGGCACTAGCTCAATCGGTAAAATGGAAGGATTTCAGTATTTTTCACTTGAAGGTGAAGAATGTCAGATCAATTCTTCCGAAAATTAATAATTTTTTTTATAAATTATTTATATTAATCTTAATTATTCAATAAAAGTAACTAAAAAATTGTCTTTGTTGACCTAAGTAGGAATTGACTTAATTTTTTATATACATATTTACTTGTTTTCCTCAGAAAAATAACAATAAATATATATCTTGCTCTGAAATTCTCAAGTTTGTTTGCTTTGCTTCCCCTGGTAGAACGTTGAGAGACAGAAATATTTCAAAATGATTTTGTTTTAAAAGACTTTATTCCATTGAATATTCTCATAATAAAATATATATTAAAAAATTTTAACAAGTAGAATTTTCTGATGATTTAAATATATATTTTAATGCTGCTACGATTGAACTTCAGCTTTTAAAATGATGAATGATTTGTGTATTATTTTACTGGATGAATATATTTTTTTAATCTGCGTATTTCTCTTATTATTTTTCGGATTAGGATACCACAGAAAAAAGTTCAGTACAATCTTAAATGACTTAATTTTCCATGTGAATATGACTCAAATTGCCCCCATTATGTATTAATTTCTCGCCTATTTCAACATTTTTTGACTTTTAATGCCCTATCATGGTAAGAATGTTGATATTTGCTCATATATTGTGCCATTTTAAGACGATTTTTTTGCTTATAATAAATCCATAAAGAATATCTGTCCAAAAAATAGCTTACATTTTATTTGGCAGTAAAAATTTAAATCCAAGATTTTTTTACTACGAATAGAGCCCCATTCTCTCTTGACATTAATATATCAATACCGAAGGAAATATTATTTATATCAGTTTGAGCCTACTTCAGCTGGCAAAGTCCATGAAGATCTTTGATTCAGTAAATCTTTCCCTTTTACCAAAAGAAAGGAGCAGCCTTTCTTTCTTTTTTTTTTTTAAATTTACAACCGATGTACAAAAAAAAGTCCTTCCATCTCTTTATTATACCTGCCATTTTGAGTAACTGAAGCTCCAACTCCAACAATCAATTATACTAAAGATGGGAATGTTTTCTTCTTTAATTTCAGAGAAATTGAAATCTTTCCAGCATCCTTCTGAAACTCATCTATTTAAGTAATGTGTATACACGCGATGATATGGGAGGGTATTTTTTTGGTTGCCAACCCTCACGGAGGCTCGCTGGAATATTTCATTTTGTTTTGTTTGCTGTTCTTTAGGTTTACTGTAACATTCATTGTAAATTCTTCAGTTTTCATTACGGTATAGTGAATTTTCCCCTGGACTGTGTATCTTTAGGCATACAAACACGCAAGGGAATAGATCCATCCCATCCTTACAACAGAAGAAGAATATATTTTGTGAACTAGTGAACTAATATTTTCACTCATGCTAAAATGCGTGTGTTGTATAAATTATGCAAATATACTTTTGAAGATTTCCAGCAACGGTTTTTGTGATTTTATAGTTCACATCTTGTGTACTGAAATAATGAACATTTAATTTTATGAAAATAAGATTAATGCACCAGTTCATTAGAAGTTGAATGAAGTAATATGAAAACATTATTTTTCAGATTCTCTAGGGGGTTTCATTTGAGGACTGGCTGCCATAAATTTTCTGCTGGGCAACAAGTGACACTGTTGGCTAACGACGAAAGATTAAGAAAATTAAAAACCAATGAAGATTTTGTATTTTTAATATGTTCATCATTGTAATATTAAAAATTTTGATAACATCTCTTCAACTTGTCTTTATAATTTACTAAAAAAGTAATACCCAGTAAATTAATCACAAAGTAAAATAATATTAAGTAAATTAATCACCAATTAAATACTAAGTAAATTAATCACCAATTAAAATAACACTATGCACATTAATCATCAAGTAAAATAATACTATGTACATTAATCATCAAGTAAAGTAATACTAAGTAAATTAATGCCAAGTTCAGTTAAAGATGAATGAAGTGATGTAAAAACATAATTTTGCATATCTCACGGGGGTTTTATTTGATGACTAGCTGTTATAAGTTTTCTACTGGTCAACAAGTGACATTGTTGCCAAAGCTGTGTCAACAACAAAAGATTAAAACAATCAACAATAAATAAGGATTTTGTATTTTTAATATGTTGATTATCT
>JAOUZG010012691.1:8484319-8503828 GCA_026289955.1 Argiope argentata
AACCATTACAGATCAAAATGGGGCTCAAATAAGGTCTCTATAACACATTCTGAAGTCAATTTTAATATTTTATTTAATTTGATGAAGAGATGCTGAATTAATACGCATGGACAAGAATGTATGCAAAAGTTTCATCTTTTGCTATCGTTTTCTTTATTAATAGTCCTACTTATTTATTATTGATTAGAAATGTTCTACTGCTGGAAGGAGAGACATCTTCAACCATTACAGATCAAAATGGGGCACAAATAAGGCTTCTATAACACAATATGAAATCAATTTTAATATTTTATTTAATTGATGAAGAGATGCTGAATTAATGCGTGTGGGCAAGAATTTATACAAATGCTTTATGTTTTGCTATCGTTTTCTTTATTAATCATCTTACTTATTTCATTTTGAATAGAAATTTTCTACTGTTAGAAGGAGATACATCTTTAACCATTACAGATCAAAATGGGGCTCAAATAAGGTCTCTATAACACAATCTGAAATCAATTTTAATACTTTATTTAATTTGATGAAGGGATCTTGAATTAATCCCTTCATCTTGAATTAATCCCTGAGCGTGGACAAGAATGTATACAAATGCTTTATCTTTTGCTATCGTTTTCTTTATTAATCGTCTTACATATTTTATTTTGAATAGAAGTTTTCTATTGTTAGAAGGAGAGACATCTTCAACCATTACAGATCAAAATGGGGAAAATATGTAAATAGAGCAAGACCTTCGAGGCCTTTATAATCCTCTATTACGTTAAACGTATTCGCCCTTTAAAAATCAATTTGAAGGTTTTAATAGTGCGATAAATACAATAATAGTCAATACATCACCCTCAACAAGCCATTTGCTGATCACCAGACCCAAACCCCAGTGATGAAAGTTTCGAATTTTAGGTTGAGAGCCAGAGGGTACGGTGAAGGAAACAGGGTGGGTGTTTTAGTGAAAGGTGAATCGGACTGGGGAGGGTGGAACGTCGCGTGGCCTTTGTTACCATTTCTGTTCTAGTTCCTTTCCGCCTTTCTGCATCCCCCTGATGTCTGCACAGATGGGTTTCAACCAGCCCATGTGGGACATAGGGTGAGGAGGCCCTTTTTTTGGCACTCTATCCCCCAGTCTGGAGATTATTTTGAAAATGTCCTGAAATATTGTACTTCATTTTGTAAAATCAATCAGCAAATAGTATTGAACAGTTAGAGTTATATACTAAGCTTTTAAATATATTAATTTTTTATTATTATTATTAACACTTGAACTACGAAACGGTCAAAATGCCCGATTGCATCATTAATTTATACAATTTCAACTTTAAGTCTTATTTAATATTTCACGATGATCTCACGATTTTTATTAAATTTGTGTATAGAATAATATTATAAATTAATTTGTTCTTACGCTTCTAATTTTCAGAAATAACTATGTGTTATACCTAAATATACGAAGCGGTCATTTTGATCGGTCATGAAAATATCATGAATACATGCTGTGTATTCCTCGAATTTTTTTATGTTTATATGGAACATAAAAACTCTATCTGGGCACTATCTGGGGCACTCTATCACCCAGTATGGAGATTATTTTGAAAATGTCCTGAAAAATTGTACATTTTGTAAAATCAATCAGCAAATAGTGTTGAAGAGATAAGAATTATATACTAAGCTTTTAAATATTTAAATTTTTTTTATTATTATTAACACTAGAACTACGAACCGCTTAAAATGACCGGTTGCATCATTTATTTATACCAATTCCCCTTTAAATCTTATTTAATATTTTACGCTAATGTCATAATTTTATTAAATTTGTGTATAGAATAATATTATAAATTGTTTTGTTCTTACGCTTCTAATTTTCAGAAATAACTATGCGTTCTACCTAAATATACGAACCGTTTATTTTGATCAGTTATGAAAATATCATGAACACAGGTTGTGTATTCCCGGAATTTTTTATGTTTATATGGAAAATTCCCGGAATTCAAAAATTCTAAGTTTTCTATATATTATGTATATGTAATATATTGGTAAATATTAAATCTGTAATATGAAGACACTTTCTACAGTCAGTCTGTAACCTCTATACTAATAAGTTATCAGATATCGTATAAAATTTTTATAAAATTTATATAAATACAATTTATAATGATAAGTTATCAGAAATTATATAGAATTTCAATTTAGAATCTCACATTATTCTTGCACACATTGTAATATTTTTTTCATTATTAGAAAGGGAAATAAAATTTTAAGATTTTTCAGTTAGCAGTTTTTATCCTGAAAATGCCGAGACGTACGAAAAGAGCAAAATTTCTTGGAGATATAGCAAATATATGCGGAGATATATCCGAATTTGACTCTAAAGCAACAAATATTTCAGAGGTCCAGTTTGAGAAAGGGAAAGTCTATGTATCCTTAGACAGCGATAGTGAAGAAGAGAACATATTCGAGGTACGTAAAAGAGAAAGTGCAAGATTGCCGTCATATTCCGATGAGAGTGAAGATCAACATACTGAAATTGCTTATGATGGAACTATTTGTTATGTAATTACAATAGTTGAATGAAATATATTTTATTTTCTTTAAAATTAAATTATATTTTGAATTTATAGTTTTATTTCTTGAGTTCTACTATTTTGTTTACTTAAACAAACAAACCGGTCAAAATGACCGGTTGGTAAAAATAGGTATATGGTAAATCTTCGTAGTTCTAGTGTTAATCAAACCCCATGTAGTAAGGAATGATGTGAAGTATACATACCTCTCAAATACAGCATTTAGTTTCAACTGTCTTTGACGCTAAATCACAAAAATGTTTTGCATTAGCGATTTCCCTTTTAAAAAATATTCCCGAATTTGAGTCTGAAGCACAGTTTGAATTTAGGTTACTATTTCCAAACATATTCATTTTCGTGTAATTTAAATAGTCGCTGTTATATGAAAGAGACATAGATTTAAAAAAAAATCATACAAAGCAAAACATACCATATTTCGATGCAACAACTCGAACCATATAGAACTTTGTGACAACATTCAACAGTTAAATATAACATATAACAATTCGAGAGCAAGTGAATTTAAGCTGCTCGTGTTCCTTCAATGAAATGGCCAATTTGACATAGGACATTTTGACACGGCGTAGTTTGATTTGGTATGCGACATTTTGATATAGCGTAATTTGATTTGACATACGACATTTTGATATCCATTGATATATGATATTATTATATCATATATCTATGAATAAGATATAATTTCCCTTCATCCGATCTTTTAAATTTGGAATGATCTATAGCTACTCACTATGTTTCCGAATAATTATTAAGCAGACAGATTAAGCGTTCCGGTTAAAGAAAAGCAAATTCTCTGAAATAACTATTAGTTCAATTGGTCATAATTAACGTTTTCATATGCAAGTAAATCTATACATGTATAAATCATTATGTTTCCGAATAATTATTAAGCAGACATATTAAGCGTTTCTATTAAAGAATAGTAAATTCTCTGAAATAACTATTAGTTCAATTTGTCATAATTAACGTTTTTATATGCAAGTAAATCCACACATGTTTAAATTATTACATATTTAATTTAATAGACTAAACATTAAAAGATTTGATTGACATAAATTCAATAGAAGAATATTCTTCTAAAAATTCATTCCTTTCAGGACATTTTCGCAGATTTTTCGAACAAAAAATCGGGACAAAGTATTTTCAGAAATGATCTAGCAAACCGAGTGAATAGAAGACAAAAGTTATACTATCTAGATGACAGACGGATAGACAAAAAAATATATACTGTCATAAATGAATACAATTTTTTCTAATTACTGGTTAAAATATCCAAGAAAGATTAGAAATTTAGATTTAATGATTAAAAGGACATCTAATTGCTGAGTCATATCCATGTATTTTATAAATGTATCCATTTGAGGAAGAATACTAGTATTCTTATTGTTCACATATACTTTAAAAATAAATATTACCTTTTCCCTCCCGATTTTTAGTATTTAGAAAAACAAACAAACATGGTCACTTTTGTTTATGAAGATAATTTTTAGATAGATTGAAATTTTCAGGAAGAAATTAATGATTTATAATTAAGATTTAATGATTAAATAGACATCTGAATTATATTTCATGATTAAAAAGACATCCGAATTAGATTTAATGATTTAAAAGACATCCGAATTAGATTTAATGATTAAAAAGACACCCAATTTCTGAATCTTCTTCATACATTTTACAAATGTGTCCATTTTAGGAAGAGTACTTGTATTCTTTTAGTTCACAGATACTTTCATAATAAATATTACCTTTTCCCTCCGGGTTTTTAGTATTTCGAAAAACAAGCCAAACATGACCACTTTTGTTAATGATGATAATTTTCAGATAGAATGAAATTTCCTTTAAGAAAATAATGATTTATAATTAAGATTTAATGACTAAATAGACATCTGAATTAGATTTAATGATTAAAAAGACATCCGACTTCTGAATCATCTTCATAGATTTTACAAATTTGTCCATTTCAGGATACTTCTATTCTTTTAGATCACAGATGCTTTCAAAATAAATATTACCTTTTCCATACAGGTTTTTAGTATTTCGAAAAACAAGCCAAACATGACCGCTTTTGTTCATGATGATAATTTTCAGATAGAATGAAATTTCATTTAAAAAATAACATAAATACGTTAATGACTATCAATATTATTTGTAATTAATGATGTTAATTACAGTGAATGCCTTCCCTCCTAAAAAACTGAATTATTCAAAAAACATTTTAAGGCTGGATTGACAATCAAAACAGAACCCATTGCCGTTATTTCTTCATACATTTACTGAACAGAATAACAAACGACAAAAGAAGATATTTCTGGCAGAAGTCATTCCCCACTACGATTGGATCTCTTCGAATTATTTATTCGCCAACGATTTATCTTGATACCGAAAATGCATTAAGAAGGAAACTAGATGTGGCAGAGGCATAAAAAGTAAATGCCGGTTCAAAGACCCGTATTCTCAGGGTGAGAATATGAATGTTATATAATAAGCCTGTTTTAGTACCTTTTTAAGAAATAATTTGAACTGCTAATCGCGAAGAGGCATAATGCTGAGATATCATACATTTTCATTGGTGCATCTTATACACACAATTATATAGTGGAATTTGGATGATTTGAAGTTGATGGAATACAGAACAAATTATGTTAATTTAAAATATTGAAAAAAGAAGAATTGGATAAAAAAGTTAAGTACATGACAAATCCTATAATAAAAAGGGTTGTAATATTTATATGTAGTATATTGCTATTGGATTATCTTCTACAAACGATTATAGAATCGAACAAGGATAATTAGAAGTTGATGGAATTCAATAAAAAAATTAGAATTATCCAAAAAAAATGTTCAACAAGAAAAGTTGGATAAAAATGTGAGTATAGCAAGAGGAAATGACAAATCTTTTATTAAAGTATTATAAAGTAAAGATTTATTTGCGAAATTTACTAGTTTATGATTGCATGACTAATACATAATCATTAATTTTAATAAATTTGTAATATTTTAAAAATTTGTAATGATTTAAAAAGTAATTATTTCAATAATTAATTAAATAATTTTTTAAGCAAAATAATTCACACTCTAAAAATAATAATTTCGCGACAAAACAGCATTGTCTATAAAGGTTTTTTAAAGAAAATCAGAATTATGTTTGTTGCATTTTTGATCGATTGATTAATTACATACTTTTTATAAACAAAATGAAACGACACTTTAATACAATAATTTCACGACAAAACAGCAATGTCTATTAAGTTTTTAAAAATTTCAGAATTATGTTTGATGCATTTTTGATTTAATGAATAATTTCAATGATTAATTACATAATTTTTATAAACAAAATTATACGCCACTTTAAATACAATAATTCCATGACAAAACTGCAATGTCTATAAAGTTTTTTTTTTAATCCAGAATTATGTTTGTTGCATTTTTAATTGAATATATTGAGCAACCACTAAACATCAAGTAAATGAAGAATTTTTAAAAATTATATAGTTAAAGAATAAGCATTACGCTTATCTTTAATAACATTATATTTTATAATATTTGTTCCATAAATGCATGCAAAAGATTCTTTTAACAAGCGAAAACAATCTAGATACATGCATGTAGCAATTTTTTTAGTTTATAATGAACAAAAATAAACTTATTATAAACAATATTTTAACGTTTAATTAATAGGGAATTGAAAGAATCAGAAAAAATGTTTTATCTTTACATTATAAATAACACTTGATTACTTATATATAACACTTGATTACTTAATATTTAGATATTGTCCGTCGAAAATAAGTCACTGAAAAATTTTTGTGGTTATTTTAACTATAAATCTAATTTATAATGTAAAAAGTTTTAAAAATTCAAAAAGATAAGGGAAATAAATAAACAAGCCAGTGTTTATATTTCATTTGTTGCCTTACATTTCAATCATCATCATCGATAATAACGAACAGGGTAACGAATTATCTCCTATGATTTATATTTATTGAAAGAATGAAATAAGGATGTTTAGTCATGATGTTATAAATGCAAACATGTAATTTCAGATTTTCAAGAAGGTGATCAATCAAATTATTTAGATCGATGGGTTTCCTAATAGAAAACTCGACTTTTAACTTCAGGACATGAAAAAAGTGGGACAAGAAAGCTATACATTTCTTAAAGCTTTAAGACAACTTGATATTTTAAAAAATTCAAATCAATCTCACTTTGGATGACTGTGAAAAAGCGAATTATAACCCAAACTTGATGTATGGCGTTTTTGTAAATTTTCAGCAATGCAAAAATGAAGCATTTACATGTGTTGATTATTTAATGAGAATATAAATTAAATTATTATATCGCTAATTATATTACAAGACCTGGAATTCGTTTGGCTAAAACCATTATTTATTGATCGTTTGAAATGTTATTCGCAATATGTATCAATTTTATGCTAAAAAAGAAAAGAATTATCTCTTACAAACATCAAAAGAGTAATTTAATTTTTTTAATGAATAATTTAGAGCACTTAAATAATGTTTATTGATGATAATTTCAAAATTCTTTGGTGCTTAAAAATAAATAAATGCATGGTAAATCAATTTTAGAAGAGTATGGAAGTAAATCTTTTGAAAAATTTAATTCTTTAAAATTTAATAGGAAAAATAAAAATTAAATCGTCAAATATTATTTTTTAAAAAAATTGTATTTATTTTATTATATACCAATACATAATCCCACAAGTAATTATTTGTAATAATTCATCAATAAACACTTTTTTTGTTTCTCTTTCATAGTTGAGAATTAAAAAATGTTATAAATTTTACAAAAACAATTTTTAAAAAATATTTTCAAAGCTTGAACAACATTATTAACTATTTAATTGGGATTTATTATCAAACAATTAACAAATACTTGTCTTATTCATAATACGAACGACTCTTACAATTTTAAAATTAACCGCAAGAACGTTAAATTCGATTTTTTAAAACTAATATACTTTATTAATAACTTTATTAATAACTGAATCTACATACGTTTGAGAATTGCGATTTAATATTTTTACGATATTTATATTTATATTTATCTCAGGCAAAATAAATAAATAAGCTTTGTATATTGTTAAGGAGATGGTGAACTCTATCAGACTCTTTTGTGAATTATTCACTTAGAATAAAAAAAATTGACATATGTATTAAAATATAAATACGTCAAATATCTATATAAATCATATTTATATAAATCATATCATTCTTAAAAAATTAAAAGAAATACGATTTTTAAAAACTTCAAAATATGACAAGCCAATTAATTATTAATTATTTCTATTATTTTTTTCCTTATTACTAAATATAAATTTATTTAGAATAAATCTATGTACAATTTTGTAATTCCAATTAAATACTAATTTTTTAGAAATATTTTTATGCCCACTTACTGAATTTTCATGGGAATTTTATGTTTTTGGGGGCTAAAATTTGTTTTCAACTATATAAAAAATCTCGATATAAAATTCATACCTTATTTTCTTTTAGTGATTAACCGAAAACTTTCTTATCAATTCTATTTAATTTCTTCAAAAATCAAGATACAGAAATATTTCATAAATATTTAAATCTAATTATAATATCATTTTGAGAAAAAGTCATTAAAATGCAACTTTTTCCTCTGAATCCTCTAAATATTTACTTCATTGAACAATAACTTTTATAAAACTATTTTAGTTGTATACAAATATATATTTTGGCGATAGAACATGTTTGGCATGTTTTCATCTGTTTTTGCTTATTTCAAAGTCTACTGTCCCCTTAATAAATATTAAATTGTATCCATCAAACCCACTTGCAGAGGCAGGTTTTATAAAGTAGGTGGACATGTTTGGTATACGGATATCCTTTAGCGTCGACAATTTCATAGAAACCGACTGCGAGTTGGCGATATTTTCCGAGCAGCAGGGTGATGAGAATAATATAATCAATCATATTGTACCCCAACGGTCAGAATAAAAAGGTAACCCTGTAGTCAATGGTAATCCCTCTATACTCTAGTCCCTAGACCGTTAGGGACTCAAACAATAATAGCACGTGCCCTTCTACGGGCTTGGGGGATCCAAAGAGCAAGGCACAGACAGAAAAAAAAAAGTCCCTCCTAGCTTCCTCGCCGAACGATATTCTTCGATAGAACAAGGCCGGGCACGCGCGTTGCGATTAAAGAGAGGGGGAGAGCAAAAAAGAAATTAACCCTAAAATTCATGGGGATCTGTTTTCATCTGCCATCTGGACACTAGTGAATAGGTAGCATGGGAGAGCCTTATTGGTTATATGAATCCGAGCGAGAGGACAGCTGATGTTATGCTCCGCTGCCAGAGGGAAATGCTGCTGACATTAAAGTTTTTTTTTTATTATTATTTTTTTCTCGCTAGTATCAACTTCTGTGAAACATCCGCGAAAGAAATTTGCAACACTGTTTGGGTAGAGAGAGCAGATGGCTTCAGGAACGATCGACACACACACACACTTCATGAAAGTAAAATTACCTCTTCTAGTTTTTTTGCTGGATTATATTTACTGAGATATTATTTTTAAGAAGTCGACAAACGAAACAATTATCGACGTAGTAAAAATTAATTGATGTTTAATCCGTAAATACAGTAACTGCGCATAAAATTTTTTGAAACTGTAATAAACAATTAATTATAGTGACCTTGAAATGCATTTGTATAATGAAGCGCTTTGTGATCAGCATTAGCATATTTCGAGATTATCTCTGCAAAAATAGCTTTTATAAAAACCATGCGGAGTAGTCTTTCCAAAATTTTCTCGCATAATCTCTTATAATGGTGAATTTTTGTTTTAGAAGCGCTTTTTTCCATAGATCTAGAATCGCATTTAAAGAATCAAAGCATTAACGCCTTAAGAACCAAATTTGATATATTTAAGTCCTTGCGTTTTGGAATACCATGTTTATATGCTTCTGAAAGTTCAGTCCTACAGACGCTCGAACCCTTATTGGATTTTGCTCAAAATTTCATTGATGTCTACACTATCGATGTCAAATTTGTGTATTGAATTTATTAATCTAACTCTCTTTAATTTTTGTTAACATATTCGAACAGCTAATTAATCTAGCTCTCTTTATTTTGTAGTTAAGAAATTCGAACAGTTAATTTATCTGGTTCTCTTTATTTTGTTGTTAACATATTCGAACAGTTAATTTATCTAGCTCTCTTTATTTTGTTGTTAACATATTCGAACAGTTAATTTATCTAGCTCTCTTTATTTTGTAGTAACATATTCGAACAGACAATTAATCAAGCTCTTTTTATTTTGTAGTTAACATATCTTGATCAGTCGGATAGACAAACTTCCTCAGAATGTGTTTTGTTCAGAATTCGACAAAAATTTACAAATTTGGTGTAAAAGTCATATATCAAAATTCACTAGTCCAGTTTAAAGCTTATGTGAGTTATCTTTATCACATACAGACGGAGAGACAGACATATTCCAACTATGAGGTTTTTGAACTCAGGAAATTCTGAAATGTCAAAATCAAATCGAATATTTCGGATATTTTGACAGTTCGAATATTCTGACGAATTCGAATATTTTGACGGTTACACTACTTACTGTTTCTTAGCAAACGAGAAAGTAATATTATTATTAGAATGGTTTGATAGAAACAACATAAGAAAATATCAAAATAACGAAGATGGTATTAAATATGCATAGAGTGATTTCTTATAAAATTTGGAAACTGCTGGAACTTTTTATGTAAGCAGCATTTGTTAGCTGTGACAATTTTTTGAGGAGATCAGACATTCCAATTAGTATTAAATGTCTTTATTGCAGACATTGCATAGTTCTTAGAAATCGGGAGGTATTGAATTAAACTTTTTTTTTTCAAAAATTTTGTTGATTCTGGATCATGAACCGTTTTCAGAATATTTGACATGCAGCTACAGGATCCAACGAAAGCTTAAGGAGATAGTTAAATTTATATTACTAGTTTAAAATAAGTTATACGACAATTGCTTCAAAGCGAGAAATACCCTCATTCGGAAATATAATGAAAATCGCTGATTTACTACTTTTGAAGATATGCTAGAAGCTGAAAATAAATGGTTAAGTATATTGGTAAAAAAATTACTATTGTCTATGGTTTTGCAAAATTGGTATAATTTTTTTTTATCATAAGTAATTTTTTTGCTGTTTTTTTTAAATCTTTTGCGTGAAAAAATAAACTGAATACAACTCACTAAGCAAAAATAATTTATCGAAGTAAATCGAATTTAATAGCTAGGTAATTGATGGAAATACAAGTTGGGTAAAAAAAAAACTCTACTAATTCAAAAAAAAATTTAACACTTTTTTTTTTTGCAGAAATATCTTATAGCTAATAAACTTTAAATTGTTCTTTTCTTTGAATTTAATGTTTTGAAATGTTAAATCATACAAACACTTGTTTTCATTGTGGTTTATTAATGTTTGTTTAGTTTCACAGGAAATAAAGAATTTTTTGTGCTTGAAAAGGACAATAAATTCTTCTAAGCTCTTAATAGCAATAAAAAGGAAGTTTACAACCGTCTAAGTTGTAAGAAAACAATTGATAGCATTTCTCATAATATTCCATTTCACAACAATAAAGTTTTCTCGCAGTTGTTGTGTTAAAGGAAATAATATTTTAGATATATTTATCATATTTTCTCTATGATATTTACATAGTAATATATTTCTATTTACATAGTAATGCATTCTATCAAGAATATTCTTTAAGTTTTGCTTAAATTCGGATCCGATAACAATTCAAATAATAAAAATAATTATAAATAATTGAATTATACACGTTGATGGTACCATACGCACTTACAACATTCTTTCTTAATATGCAGTTTCTTCAACTTTGAAAAATACTTTTAGAAACTATTTCTGATTTTTGAACAAGATGAGAGTATATTCGATTTCGATTTTTTCCCCGGTATTTTTACTTGAAGGTATTGGATTTAGTTTCGTTCAGATTTCTAAAAGAAGTAAAGTATCGAAATCACACGTCAAGCAAGCTCTCAACATAGATTAATGCCGGCCAATACGGCAAATGACGTCTCAGTGTCTCTTACTATTCGTTATGCGAAACATCGCTCGCTAAGCGAGTCACTTTCAAAATTTTATTTCGCCGTTATGTGAATCATTCATTATGCAAGGTACTTTTTGAGCTAGATTTGACTATCTTAGGATAATATTAATATTTCGTCCAGTATAATTAATTCCTATAGTATTTGTAAAAACAGAGAATCAATTTTAATTATATTGTGTGCAGATGTGGATACCACGCTGTCATGAGATATAAAAATGAAGAAATAAAAATATTTTCTGGGTTATTGGCAAAGTCCTCTTAAACACTTTAAATTCAAAACGGCGTCTTATACAGGCAGAGAGGTAATGTGTACCTATTCTAAAGTGACTATTCTGAATTTACTGAGACAGGTTACAGCATCCCTATAGGCGAAATAAAGAAGATGCAAAAAATAAAGAAAATCGACCCTAAAGCCCATTAGAAAAATGTACGCATTTTATAATAAAAACGTTGGAAAAAGTTTCATGAAGCTGTCTGTAAAATTGGTGGAGATGTTTGGGTTTAAAATTTTGAACTTTCCATGATATGAAAAAGGGCAAATCTTAAAATTATAAAAGACATTATCATCTTCTCTGAGTGGATTTCTAAGATTATTATTTATTATTGTTTACCGAAATAATTTTTTTTTCATAAATAACATATCTCAGAATTTAATTTATTGACTAAAATGTTAGTATTAATTAGAATTCTAATTATTAATGAAAGAACAAATGTAGCCTACAAAATGAAAGCATTTTGACAGCTATATTTACTAAATTATACTATTAGCGAAGTGCTTAATAGTTTTCATGAATTTTTTAATCATACTTTCTCTTTAATGATGATATCGTTTGAAAATAGGCTTATATGTATGAATTCATATCACATTAAAATTCTGAATTCGTGTTTTGGTATTTTACATCACAGTTTTCAAGGTTTTTGAAATAGAATCTAAAGCACCTTGATTTTAATGAAATAGTCTATGAATCAATGAAATAAGATATATTTTTGATGTTAGTTTATTTCAATAAAGAGAAGGAAAAAATTTGCTCTGTTTGGCAAACTATTTATAACTTTCGTTTTTACAATATAATTATGGACTTAATTTCCTAACATATACGCTATTTTCAACTCAATAATATCATAAATTCAGTCAAATAATTTCAACATTTCTTATAAAAACCACAAGCCTATGACGGTTAAACCGAAAACAAATTTCTTCTCAATTAATAAGTAATGTTTATATTTCTTCTAATTTTATCTTTAAGTTAAAATCTCTACTAAACACGAGAAATAAAAAATAATAATAAGCCTATCCTTACAATTCGGTACAAGAAAGCTAAATTAAATCATCGAAAATCATTTCTTATTAAAATAAAGCCGCTAGTGAAAGTCTCTATACTGTTAAAGAAACGTTTTAACGTATACAGTGTTAGAAAAAAAGAAGAAACAAAGGTTGTTGTCCTGAGATAAGAACCGCGGACTAGCAAACTAGGCAAATGCGTTTGCTTTATGTTTTATTAGATTCATAAAAGACAATGAAAGCATAAGGGCCTCGAACATTTTTGCTTCTTTCAGTCCATTGAACTTTTATTAAAATCGAATTTTTATTCCACGCGAAACGTGTTGTGGTAATACATTTTTTAAAAAAATCGTCTGCCGAAAAGATCTTGCGCTAAAGAGAATAAATATTTAGTTACGTTCTCATAGAAAAAATAATAAAGTATTGAAGTTTAGAATAAAGAGAAATGTAAATGAGCGTGAAGTGTTTATACTCTTCCCATTTTTATTTTATTTCGTTGTTAAAAGGAGGAAATGACTTGTATAAATGACAGCAGGTGTTCTTTTTTCTGAAATTCAAAAGCAGATCGAATTTAAAAACTTCATTTAAGTGCAGTTTAATAACGACGACAGAGTTTATCATACTTGTCAACAACAATAATCTCACAATCTGTGGCAGATATATTCAATTACGGTACACTTGTTAGAAAAATGTCAAAATTTCTTATCTTGCCTTGGAATTCTACATAAGAGTCTTTTAAAGATAAATGAGTACTTCCTGAATGATTACCTTTTACATTACAATTTCTAAATGTTCTTTGACACTGAGTAAGATAATTTATTTTCTCTTCATATGAAGAAAAATTTAAAAGTATTTTGATAAGTACCATTTAAAAAAGATTGTCCGCCATGTCAAATGTATTCGTTAAGAGTATAAAGTGCTCGTGCTATTTTCAATTCTTTTTTAGAATAAATGGTAATGGATTTCTTGCCGATTTTTACAATCTGAAATCTGCAGAATAAACTTAGTTTGTGTTTTTTTTTATTCATCATATTTTGAAATTCCATTGTTCCTTTTTCTTTTAAAATAACAAATATAAAAATTATTAAGCTGCTGCATTTTTCTAATCAACCAAATGCTTTTAGATATTTATTATTTTTTTTGCTACAAAATTTTGTGACTAGTTCAAAAGCTTTGCATATGTAGTCAAATCAAGAATTTATAAGTATGAGAAAGTTTAGAATCCGTGGTTAATAAATATCACCTTTATAAACTTAGGTAGAAGTCTTTCTTGGTTAGTGGTACAGGTTAACTTCTTGGACGATTTTTAGAGGTAGTTGGGAGACGCTTTTGCTTCACTTAAAGAAATGTAGCTGCTAGGTGTAAACTCCTCCATACAATCCAACAAATGAGCAATTCATTGTTAAATTACACATTAGTCTACCAGTTTTTTAATATTGCTTTTTAGTTCCTAATCAGAAGATAGAACCCGTTCCTTTCTCCTTCTTTTGAATTCTGCTCTTAAGTTTAACTATTTTTTTCCTGTATTAGGCCCCAAGTAAACACACAGAAAAAAGAATAATAAAATGCGTTTTAACTTTCAATCTTTTTAAGTACGTCTGGATTACAATCTGATTTGACAAAAAATTATTTTGAATATTTCATTCTCCACTCCTTTTTATTAATACGTTCGGTTTAAAATATCAAAATTTAAGATATATTATAATATAGAATTTGTATGAGAAAAGTAGAAATAATATTTTAATATTTTCTGTTGCCATCTAAGATCATTTCGTATACGTATTATCGTTAAATAGCAATCGTTATTTCATAATATGTGATAAATTCTTTCATATAATTCCTAGTTGTTGTTGTTCTCATGTTCAGCTTTGCAACTAAAGGAGAGGCGCAGTAGCGTCTGAGGGTATACATAGAACAAACTCTCCGACACGCCACGAAGGCACACGGATTAATCATAGGAACTGAATGGACCACCACAACAACAATTAGTGGTAACTGTGGTTGAGTCCTAATGGCCATCACCGGTTGCGGTACAACCATCCCCGAAGGAAGTATTTCCCGTCATCAATGGGAGGATTCTAACCCCCACCTATTAGTGTACCCACCGAGTTGGCGAGATCCAATCACCATACCGGAAGCATCCAATCCCCAATGACGAGGTGCCCCCTCCTGGGATAGCTTCTGAAGGTATGGACTCCTGAGTACACGAGGACAGAAGTCCGACTTTTAGCTTACGCACGTCACAAATCCTTTCTACGGGGCTGACTTCATTCGTGCATTTCATTCATTCATCCACAGTTCGTAATTCAGCACTGGAACAGAGAACGATCTCCTCTGACCCTGTCTCCCTAGTATTACGCTCAGCATGGAGAAAATTGCGACCACAACAAATTTAACGTGAGACAGTCACCACACAAACACACACGGAGAGTCTTCGGCTAGTGGGTTCGAACTATCAGGAGATGGGATGCTAATCCAACGGCCTACTAACCAGGTTATCATGGTCCAGAATTCCTAGTTCTATCAAAAAATAACACAACATGCTCTATGAAATAAAGAATTTCATATTTTGTCGTTACTAACGGCACTTGCTATGGACAAGCCCCTTGCTGATATAGCAGCATATTTAAGCCGAAAAGAGCGTCTCTTGTTTTTGAAGTAGCGTCAACTAGAGTACGACTTAGCTACACACTCACCACATTTGCTTGCACAGACTGTTTTTAAAGGGGGAGCAGTCACACATCTCACAGATAGCACACAGAAGAACGACCATGCCCCAACCGGGACTCGAACCCGGGACTCCCAGAACACGAGGAAGTCGAACTACCTTTGTGCCAGAAAACCGGCATTTCATATTTTACTGGCATATTAGATATTTAGAACCTTTCATAAAAAGCATTGATGAACCTTTCTTAGAACCTTTCATAAAAAGCATTGATGAACCTTTCATAAAAAGCTTTTCCCTCTTCATGAGGTGAATCGATCATCACCTCATGAAGAGGGAAAAGCATTGGGAATGTTCAGACTCAAATCAAGATAAATTCTTGGCTAAGATAAAATCTAAGTTCATTTTTGATTCGAAATCCTAGGAAAGAAAACTGTGGCTACAGCAATGCCACTTTTGGTGCACAAAATTTACTTTGCAAAAAAAAAGCAAAGGCAAAGGCAAAAAAAATGATATTGCCCATAATTCTGAATAAATCAATAGTCTTACCAAGCCATAAAAATAAATAATAAATATCAAAGACAACAAAGGGTGTAGGCGAAACTTCTAAACCAGCCCTACTCCAGACGTAAGTTGCCATCGCAAGTGGAATCCGGAGTTCTCAAACCTTTCTTCTCAGAGATTCTCCAGCAGTTGTAAGCCATGAAGCAAACAATAAACGCAAGCAAAAGACATGGAGGACTGCATGTAGAAGGAGATGTAGAAGTCAAGACGGCTCAAAAGTTGAGTGGCAACCCCAAGAAAGATGGTAGAATTTTTTATTCTAAAAAAAAAATCGAGAGTGGGGAAATATTTAAGAAATTTATTTACATTATTCTGTTTTGGGCTATCTTACTTTAACTTGAACAGGAGAAATTTGATATACAGTAGAATAAAAAATTTTTAAAAACCTTAAATTTTTTTAATTAAGTTCTAAACATTAGCATATATGGTACTTAATAAATATGCATCGATTAGTAGATATACAGTCTGTCAAGAAAGTATGCGGATAATAAATAAATAAATAAATAGGACACTAAAAATTAAAATTAAGCTCAAAACATTGAGAAACATGATACTTAAAAATTAATAAACGTGTATAGATGAGCAAATATGCAATTCGTCATAAATTAGCGAATATACCGTCTGTCAAGAAAGTATCCGGACAATAAATAAATAAATACGACAAAAAAATTAAAATTAAGCTCAAAACATTGAAAAGCTTGACACCTAAAAATAAATAAATGTGTATGGATTAGTAAATATATAGTCTGTCAAGAAAGTATCCGGATAATAAATAAATGAATAAGAGTATATAAAATTAAAACTTTCAAAACATTAAGAAATATGATACTTTAAAATTAATAAATCTGTGTAGATTAGCAAATATATAGTCCGTCAAGAAAGTATCCGGATAATAAATAAACAAATAGAGCACTAAAAATAAAAATTAAGCTCAAAACATTGAGAAACATGTTACTTAAAAATTAATAAACGTGTATAGATTAGCAAATATACAATCCGTCAAGAAAGTATTCGGATAATAAATAAATAAATAAATAAGACCATAAAAATTAAAATTAAGTTCAAAACATTAAAAAACATGATACTTAAAAATTAATAAATGTGTATAAATTAGCAAATATACAGTCTGTCAAGAAAGTATCCGGATAATAAATAAGTGAATAAGAATATACAAAATTAAAAATTTCAAAACATTAAGAAATATGATACTTTAAAATTAATAAATATGTGTAGATTAGCAAATATATAGTCCATCAAGAAAGTAAATGGATAATAAATAAATAAGATTGTAAAAATTAAGATTAAGCTCAAAACATTGAGAAACATGATACTTAAAAATTAATAGACGTGTATATTTAAGCATATATACAGTCCATCAAGAAAGTATCCGGATAATAAATAAATAAATAAGACTTTAAAAATTTACATTGGCAAATACGATACTTAAAAATTAATAAATATACATCGATTATTAAGTACACATTCCCTCAAGAAAATAGCCGGGTAATAAATAAATAAATAAAATTATAAAAATTAAAATTAAGTTCAAAATATTGAAAATAAGATACGTTAAAATTAATAAATATAAACATTAGTAAATATGCTAATGTGGTATTGATTAGAAAATATACAGTTTATCAAAGAAATATCTTGACGCTTCTCTTTATTCCGAAACTAATTATCCCACAAAAAAAAAGAAGATAAAACTAAATGTTTGTCGAAACTAAATGTAAAATAGGTTCTCTGTAAATATATGATATAGTTTTTCCAAGAAGAGTCGTCTCCATAGTTATCTAATTTCGAATACATATGCAGATTTTTTAAGATTAAAATAGACCGAATATATGTGGTATTTTGTAATCGTGAGTAAGCGGTTGGTAGGTTATAATTTAAGAATTGAATTAATTAACATTAAGATGTTAATATTAGTTAATTAACGTTAAAATGTTAAGTAAGAGTTCCCGGTTTAAGATATAGTGAATCTTTGACAACAATTTTTATATTACATTAAAGTGCTCAATAAGTAAGATGAAAGTTAATTAGTTTTAAATATATAAAAGGTAATTGTATATTTTTTATTGTATTTTAAAATTTTAAATTGAAAATTTTTCAATAGACAATTAAAAAACTTTTGTTGCGAATTAAAGGAACAAATCTTAAATCATTTCCCAAATCTAATCCAACTTCATTTTCTAAATTATATTTTTGAAAAAGTTTTTAAGATATATAAGAATAACTAAAAACTTTCAAGGCTTAACTTTTGGTTTCTTCGGGGGGGGGGGGGAGTATCTGAACTTTACAAAAAGATTCTGTGGCCGACATAATAAATCGCTTAAATGGAATGAAAACAAAGAACATCTTTTAATATTCCTTTATATTCTGGACAAGACTTTGGAAACCTACTTTTGTTAAATAATGAAAAAATAATAATTTTCTTTGGGTAAATTGTTTTAATTGAAATTTTTTTCAGTAAAAAATAGCTTAAAATAATTTTTTCAATGATTTGGAGAATATTGTTCGGTGTAAACTTGAGGATACAGATCATCATCATTATTCTATGTTTCAGTTGCGAAGGCTATGTATTTAAGGAAATAAGCGTTTATCTATTATGATTTAGATGTTAAAAAATCTTTTTTAATTTAAGTTTGCTTTATTAATAGTGATTGCAAAACTTTCCCAGAAATTTTGATTATTTTAAGCAATATTTTTCAAGAATATTATTATTATTGTGTGTATTGATGCAGTTAATTAATTATTCAAATAAAAGTACACTTTAAAATCTTAATTAGTCACATTTCATTTATACATACACTATATTATGTATATAGTAATATACATATACTATTACAGTTTTATTTTCGAAAAATTTCTTAGACCAAACATACAAAATGAAAACTTGTATGAAAGAAAGTATTCATTGAACACTATATTGTCTACATTTGTATATATTGAAACAGCTTAAGCCTCATTCTTTTTTTAATCTTTAGCTATTTTGAATAGATTTGTTCAAAATTTGATATTTGAGGATATCTCTTAATTCAGAATCTTTTAGAGGACAAAAAATGAGAGAGAGGGGGTAAATTTCGAAAAATTGAAGATTATTGAAATATAAATATATGAATAGCTTATAATGAGAATGCATATTTTTTAAAGAGGACATATTTCCGAGGAAGATATTTTTTAAATTTAATTTTTATAAATTAAGGGCAGTAACAAATGCACGGGTAATTTTTTGATAACTTTACTCTGAAACGGCAAGTCTAAAAAGCACCAATATATAAATAAATGAGCATAAATTTATTACATATGTATAAACGTTT
>JAOUZG010012691.1:8515172-8532894 GCA_026289955.1 Argiope argentata
GGCGAACAAAATGGACACAATTTTCTTTCATGAAACTTTTTTTAAAAATTATAAATAATGTTACTAAAATGTTGCAATTAAAAAAATTCTGGTTTTTAAATATTTATGAAACATTAGTGAAGCTAGCTAAACTTTCTTTGTATTGGAAATTTTTTCCTCAATAAATCCATTTCCCAGAGTTTAAATAGTATGAACACTGAATGTCACAATTTATAGCACTGTTCTAATATATTATTTGCAATTCCATTAAAACGAACCATATTTTAATTATAATAAAGCTAAAATTAATGTAAATTAATGATACATTTATTTGAGTCTTCTTTCATTCTTAATAAAATTTACTAAGAAAATGTGAAAAAAAAAATCCTTTGAAAAATATTTGACCTAGAATAAGAGGGAAAATAAGTTTTAAAAAATGTCACTGAAATGAATCTCAGTACATCCACATGAAACTTCAGTTTTTCTTCCATATCATTAGGCTTGGATGATGAAATAGTTTGCATTTAAAATGCACGTTCTCTCTGCTTCATCTTTTAGAAGGTTAGCGAATAGCGCTAGGCCCGAACTCCGTACCTTTTGGTTAGTAGTCCATTACCAAATCCGTTGGGCCAAAAGTGCACTTCAGTCCGAGGGATGTTGGCTGGTATATATAGATGGTATTCACCACAGAGTATCTCCCCAGTGAAGCTTGCGAACGATACCTATGTGAAGTTAATAACTGTCGTATTTAATGCGCGTCTAAAGCTTTGAGTCGCCGATAGACGGCGCCACGACAGTTGAATGAAGCGTAGGGTGAAGGTTGGTGGTGAAGAGCAACTTGTCGTATTTGAATGCGCGTCTAAAGCTTTGAGTCGCTGATAGAGGGCGTCACGACAGTAGTTGCGAAGGTTGCGTTTATCCAAGGTCGAACGGGTTACCATTTTAGAAGGTTAGCGAATAGCGCTAGGCCCGAACTCCGTACCTTTTGGTTAGTAGTCCATTACCAAATCCGTTGGGCCAAAAGTGCACTTCAGTCCGAGGGATGTTGGTTGGTATATATAGATGGTATTCACCACAATCTAATGAATCATCGAGAAAATAACTCGAGTAGAAGTTTCTGAAACAATTTAATATTTGAAATAAATGTGTTTTCTACTTTATGAAATGTCTGATATTTTCAATGCCGGCTAAAAATAATTCAATAAATGAAACTAAAATAAATTACTAATACTGAGCTGGAAACTTAGTATGTCTATATAAAACTTCTTCTTTTTTCATTTTCTTACATATGATTAGTCGTCTATTATTGGATAACTTAATTCTTAAAATATACATGTATTCTGTTTAATTAAACGTGTAGCCTCAAAAATTCATCTTTAAAATTGATCCAGAAAATATCAGAAAGTGCCTTTGAAGGGAAACTTTAAAAAAATTGACCAAGAATAAAAAGAAAAATAAATAAATGTCACTGAAATGCACCTTTATATAGTCATATAAAACACACACTTTTCTTATATATGATATGTTGAGGAAAATGAAATAATTTTATACTTAAAACGCATATGTATTTCGCTTCATTCAACACATTATCGAGAAAATTCTGGCTAAAAATCGCCGAGGAGTTATTACTGAAAAGATGCTTCCCGAAACTGAGGCAAAATTCATGTATATTTTGCATAAATAAGTGTATAACCTCAAAAAAACATCTTTAAAAGTAATCCAGAAAATATCATGAAGTACCTTTGAACGGAAACTTTCCAAAATTTGACCAAGAATAAGAGGAAAAATAAATAAATTTCACTGAAATGTACCTTGGTACAACCATATAAACGCACAAGATTTTCTTATATATGATATATTGTGGATTATGAAATAATTTTAAACCTAAAATGCGTATAAATTCTACTTCATCTAATGCATTTTTCAGAAAATTCGTCAAAAATCGCTCTGCTGTTATTACTGCAAAGATACTTCCCAGAATTGTGTTAAAATTCGTATGAATTTGCTTAATCAAGTATATAATCTCAAAAATACTTCTTTCAAGGTAATCCAGAAAATATCATATAGTTCCTCAGAAGAATAACTTACCAAAACTTGAACAAGAATAAGAGGAAAATAAATAAATGTCACTGAAATACACCTTTTTATAAACATATGAAACCCAAACTTTTCATATATGTAATATGTTGTGGATAATGAAATAATTTTATACTTAAAATGCATATATATTCTGCTTCATCTAATGCGCTATTGAGAAAATTCTAGCTAAAAATTTCTCAGCAGTTATTACTGAAAAGATGCTTCTCGAAATTGAGTTAAATTACTCAAGGAAATCTCAGCCGAAATATTAAAAATGAGAATCACGATGACATAACTTGCGAAATGACCAGGAAAGTCATCGAAAGTAGACGAACTAACGGTCAGTGAATTCAGTCTGCATCAAATGGCTAGAAAATCGCCTGAAATATTTTCGAATTGCTTTCCTCCAATGATTCTCAAATTCAATGACAATGAAAGAGAAACGAGGCACCTTTCACTATTTACTCTATTTCTTTCGAAAATAAGAGTAAGGCAGTATTCTTTTGTAAAGAAAAGAAAAGTTCTGCTTGCAACAAACATTTCAAATAGCTTGTCGAAAAAGAAAGAATCCAAGGGTGGGGTTGATTCAAATCAAGAATGGATTTATTTATCCCTTCATATCATTCATGGGCGTCAACAATTTCATAATGCTAATGTGTAATCATAACTGTGCGCAACTCGCCCAGATTCTATCTCAGTGACATTCAAATGCTTACTTGACCTTCAGAGATCACGACATCTGGAAGTCTCTATCAAAACCTGTCAAAACATTTTCTTTGATTATTCAGGATCCCAGTTCTGTAACTATAGGTGAATGCAGAGTCATTCGTGAAATTAGCTGCAAACTTGCGCTCATTTCATATCTTTATGCTCATTTGATATTACTTTCTTTTTCAGAATGATAAAAAAATTTTACAATGGTTGAAATGGAAAGAATGTATCTGAATGAAAAAAAAAATTCTTCATTTCTGATTTCTTTTTCTTATGGTATGGATTAACTCATCGTAAACTTAGGATCTGAGGTGGTTTTATGACTTAGTATACACTAAGCTGCTGCCTAGATCAATAGTGTTGAGTGGTACCGTAGGTAGGCTAATTACAATAATGTTATTAGAATATTTTCCAAATAAATAAATTTATAAAAATATATAAATCATGTGAATTATAAAAAAATTCAATAATATTCCCATTTTGTCGAATATAATTTATTCATTTGCTTTAAAAATATTGAGACAAATATGAACGTTCGTGAAATTCATAAACATGTGCTCATTTAATACCGCTTTCTTCTGTAGAATAATAAAACAAATTTTTCAATGGTTGAAATGGAAAGAATGTATCTGAATGAAATACAATTCTTTACTTCTGATTTCATTTTCTTATGGTATAGATTAACGCATCGTAAACTTGGGATCTGTGGCGGTTTTATGACTTGGTAGACTAAGCTACTGCTTAAAGCAGCAGAGCTGAAGAGTATCGTTGGCAAGTAGATTAAAAAAATATTAGCCTATACGGAAAATAAATACATTTTTAAAAATATATGCATTCTATGAATTATGAAAAATTATAATAATATTTACATTTTGTCATACATAATTAGACTATTTATTTGCTTAAAAAATATTATAACTAAAGTACATATTAAGCAATCATGTGCGATTCTAACTACATAAATAAAAACATATACATTTTTTACAAAATTATTAAAGTAAAAAATCAACCTAGTATCGATAATTAGCACAATTAATCAAAAATTGAATTGAATTTGAAAGCGAATCAATTTGCTTACTAAATAAGGATTTTTCATGGTTTACACTATCTATGGTCGCAAAATGCCAATTGCCCTCATTGTTCAGGGACTTTATCCCTTATGTGGTTATATAGTACTTTTGAGGGTAACAAGGAGTTAAAGAAAATTTTAATAAGATTTCAAATTATTTACTTATTCGTAATTTATTCATATCCAGATCATTTTGTCCGTGCTTCATTTCTTTAACTCAAACTAAAACGAAGAATGGGGAAAAAAATCAAGTTATTCTGGTAATGCGAATTAGATCCCGGATATGAAGCATCAAAATTTTTAGATCTAAAAACATTAAATATCTGCTTTTAGGTTGGTGCAAAAAAGTGATGCTTTATAGAATCTTAGAGCAGAACAAAGAACTTAGCATTTCCGTGGTTACACAAAAAACTTATATTTGATTGAGGGAACTAAAAGGTAAAATTGAAATTATGACTATAGTGACATATGCCTTTTTTCCTTTGCTCGTTTTCTTTGCAAAAATGAGTTGCTTTTCTCCATTCTTAGATATACCACACATATAAATAAACTTTAAATGATATAAATTAACACATAAAAAATACACACGATTTAATTCATCTGATACACTGTTACTTTTACATCTGTTACTTTGCTCCATAAATACACACACGCACACGTACGTACGCACACCACACACAAAAAAGAAACTTTCGATTGCAAATTTCAAGTTATCATGTGAGAACATCATTATTTTTAAGACATTATTTATCTTAATTAAATTAATTCATTAACCAATTGAAACCGGTTTGAAATACTCACGGGACTTCATTATCGGTCTCTATCCCTCTCTCTCTCTGTATATATATATATATATATATATATATAAAATTGAAATTATGACCATAGTTAAGATAAAATAATAGCTATGATGTCATTGTTCTTCGTCAGCCGTTTATAAACGCATCTGCTGTCAAAGAAGCATACATAATAATAATGTAATACTAGTAAAAGTAGATAAAAATATTCTTTAAATTGGCATATTCTCGGTGATATCAAATCTCCTAATAAAAAACACCATGTTCTCACATGATAAATAATAAAGTGACTAATACATATTTTTTGAAAGGAAAAAATGTTGAATATACTTCAACAGATAAAAAATAAGTTATTTCAATTATTGCTTGGAACAGAATATTGTTTTAAGTGTAACAAAGTTTCTTTTAATTAATATAAATGAAAATTCAATATTCAATCAATTTGAAACTGAATTAATTCAAATAAACATAAGTATGCCTGAAACTAGAATAAAATATTAGAAAATCCTCTACTTAAAGTACCATTTAATATGCTTAATAAGCTAACTGCTAAATATTGTACAAAAAATAAATTCAAATTAGCTAAAAAAATTTTGAAGTAAATGCTACAAAATATTCAAGTAGGCTTTTATCTCTCACTCAAAGCAAATACTTTAAATTTCTAACTATTGAGAACAATTCGTCACAAGAATCACTTCATTTTAATGAATTTCCGCTTTTAGAAAAGTTAGAAACTCTCATTATATTTAAATAACATGAAGCATTCTTCCAGCTATGCAAATTTCATCAAGAAAGGAAGTGATTAAGTGGACTCTCCAATCTAGAAACTTTGTTTATTGATTCTATTACATTTACATATTCCGTATTTTTCATTCTATTTGGATGAGTAGTTTTGAAATCAGCTGAAATGGTCTCTCCAAAACTTTCTCGCATATTCAATCCTCCGGTAAAATTCTTAACCCTGTTCTTCGGCAAAAAATTACAGACCTTGAGAAAGAAGCCAAATTCCTTGAACGACATTGGCGTAATAATAAAATACAGATCTTTGGTTCTAGATAAAAATATCTAGACAATAGTTATAAAGTATAGACCTTTGGCTTGAATCTAATATTTTTTGAAAGTGATAAGAAATTTCGGCATTAAGGCTATTTCATAATTTTAAACTCCAAATTCTTTTGTCTCTCGTTTTTTATTCTAAAATTATGCTAAGCATTTTGAACCTGCTATTGTTATCCTTTAATTTGGGTAAACCACTACACTTGACATCAAACATATAACTACATAATCTGTATCGTATCTGACATTAATATGCTAATATGTAAATATAAGATTTTAGACATGGTATAAATACTGTCATTATGTTTGTAATGGGTCTCAGGTTATGTAATGACCGTCTATGTATTAACAAGTTGATCATCATAAATATAAATCATCATGTGTTTCGTTTTTTTTTTCTTTCTTCTTTATAAATTATTTTTGGTTTAAACTTTTCATTTGTTGGACGCAATCTTTGGAAGCTTTTATTTGTCATCATTCCACTGTAGCTACTCTGAAATTTCACACAGAATACAAATATCGTCAAAAGATTATCATATTATGAATTTCATTAAGTCAATACGTTTCTTAATTTGTGTGTTTACATGTATAAGAAACTGCAGGCCAACAGATGATCAACTATGTGACAGTTATGTTTCTAAATTTGATAGTAATATACATTTTTAATGCTAAATCTGCCTGCAAAATTGTATTTATCTAGCTCATTACATTTTAAAATTACCGAGCTCAAGCGTATTTTGATCAGACTTTCTTCGAATGAATTTCGTTCAAAATTTGAACGAAAGTCTACAAATTTGATCTTCATACATCAAATCTTATTCGTCTAGCTTAAGGTTTTACGTTATCCTGTTCATAGGCAGACAGATATAAAGGCCAAAATGTGTTTTTTGAATTCAGATAGGTCTAAAATACGGAAGTGCGTTAAAATAGCAAGTTCGAATTTTTTGACGATTACTCTACTTCCTCTATTCTCTATAAATGAGAAAATACTCTATAAATTCACATTGTACACTATAAATGAGACAGGCTAAGAAATTTGCCATTTGTGTTTATAAACTCTCAGATATCGGAACTAACCTTTCTTCCATTTTATAATATATTTAATTTAATATACGGAGAACTGGCGTCCAAGCATAGGGGGAGTACGTCTTCCCCATGATTTGGACGTCCCGAGTTCGAGTCCCAGTTCGGGCATGGTTCTTCTTCTTCTGGGTTCTATCTGTGAGGTGTGTGAATGTACCCCCCCCCCTGTAAAAAGGCGTTGTGCAAGTGAATGAGCAGCATGAAGTAGCTAAGTCGTACTCTTAGCCCTAGATGGCGCTAAGGAAAAAAACAAGAGACCCTCACTAGGCTTAAATCGCTGACAGATAACTGTCAGTGGGCTTGTAAAGTGCCATAAGTAAAAACAGCATATCTGGAGTTTTATATGTAGTTTCGTAGAATAATGAAGATAATAAAATATATGATTTAGGATATTATATTTTATCGTTGAAAGATTTCATCCAAACTTTAATACAGATATAAAATACTAACGATAAAACCTCATGCTAAATTGCCTTTTTCTAGTTTGTTGTATATTTAAGAATTCTGATTCACATGACTTCGAACGAATATTGCTCAGATAAACTTTTTAAGGTTAAGCTCGTCCAAAATGTGATAGAAATCTAAAGTTTTAGTATAAAAAACACGTACCAAATTTCTTTCGACTAGATTTCATTTTGAATTATCGTATTTATTTACTCAACTATCTTGCTCTCAGTTGATTTAAAACAAATCAATGATCTTGGTGTCAAGATAATCAAATTTCATTCATCCATATCGTTGAATTTTCGAGTTGTCACATCCACATAGACTCAAATATACTAGGGATTAAACCATTTGATGCATTTAATCCAGACTTTAACTAAGATACGTAGTTCTAATGATAAAACTACATACTAAATTTTACTTATCTGAGCTTTTGTGTTTTTCAGTTATCTTATTCCCATTGATAAGCACGAACGAACGCACAGATTTTCTGATTATGAAGTTCTTTCAAAGTTTGATAAATATTTGAAATTTTGAAATAAAAGGAGGGTATAAATTTCGATTCCTCATGTTTATCGCTTACTTAAGTCATTATGTTCATACAGAGACAGAAAAGCAATGCTCCCAAACTGTGTTTTTTCCTCTAGAAGGATCTAAAAGGAGGCAATTTTTCAGATCGAGATCGAATTTTTTGATAATTACAATGCTTTCTCTTTGTATATTTCATAACGGGAATAAAAAAGAAGGGGGATGGGGGACTAAGAGGAAAAAAGAATACCATTCTACCCCCCCCCCCCTCCCACCGTCTTGTTCCCGATTGGCTTTGCCATGCAATTAAAAGAATATTTTTCGAAAAGTTCTTCTACCTCAATTTGGCCCAAAATTTATAAAGATCTATCTAAGAAAGGCCATAAATTTTATTAATTTAGTTTGTTTAATTTTTGAACTACTTTCTACATAAATTCATACATATGCAGTTAAATAATCTTCCCTTTGATTTCTTTTATCAAAAACTTGACTCAGTTCTTAGTTTGGTGTAAAAGACTCCTACCAAATCTCATTTATCTAGCTTGTTCCATTCGTGAGCTTTAGAATTCCCGTACCAACAGAGAAATAAAATTACTAATATATATTGAGAGAAATCCCCAGGTTCAATTTCTTTATCATTACAATTCTTCCCCTTAAATTCATTCTTTTTATGTTGTTACTTATGCCACTTGCCATGGACAAGCCCGCCGCTGATACAGCAGCAGATTTAAACCGAAATAAGCGTCTCTTGCTTTTGAAGTAGCACCAACTAGGGCCAGGAGTACGACTTTAGCTTAACACTCTCCACATTTGCTTGCACAGCCCCTTTTTACAGGGGGGCAGAGTCACGCATCGCACACAAAAGAACAACCATGACCAAACCGGGACTCCCAGAACACGAGGAAGACGCGTTACCTCTGTGCCAGAAAGTCGGCTTATTCTTTTTATAAACTTCGTATACGAAATTTTTAAAAAAATAGAGCCATTAGAAAAATTTGCAAAAAACACAAAAGCTGTGAAGGCACAAACAAA
Source organism: Argiope argentata (assembly GCA_026289955.1). Lineage (NCBI taxonomy): Eukaryota > Metazoa > Arthropoda > Arachnida > Araneae > Araneidae > Argiope > Argiope argentata. Next base: position 8,523,951 of record JAOUZG010012691.1, read on the forward strand.
ACAAAAATGCACAAAAACTCATTACCAGAAAAATAACATTCTTCCCAACTGGAAATGCACAGCAATTTTTTTCACTCAAACATATAGACTCATGTTATTAAAGATATAGAGCATTATTTAAAAAAATTTATGAAAAAAAATATCAGTGGATTTAATTTTCAATCGAAAACTATTCTATACATTATACATCATTTTTTCAACTACCAGCTATATTCCAGTCACACCGGTATTAACTCCGCCTTACCTAATTCTCCAGGATAGTCTGAATTGATTCGCCACAACCGTATAATTGGAAAATGAAAATATAATTTTAAAGGCCATCACCGGTCACGACTTAAACTCTCCCGCAGGAGATACGTTTCATTATTAGAATGGAAGTAAATTCATCTGAAATATCTCTATACCCATTAAGGATACGAGAACCTATTTGATTATATGGCAGTTTCTACTCCATGAATTAGTCATGCCTTTTGGTGGAATCAGATACATAATTTTGCGTGTTTTTGAACAGTGTATTTAATATTTTTATTTAGTTCGAAATTACTTTCTAAATAATAATCAAATCAAAAATCAACATAGCTCTTTGATTTCATTTTTCTATATAAAATGCAACTTATAAACTAAAACCAACTTTATGCCACAGGACACTTAAGGCATTTATTTTTCAGATTTCTTTAAAAATTAGCATACATCTTTCCCCCAAAGGGAATAATTTTTGAAAATATCTTTTATTTGAGCAGAATGAAATTATTACCTCCCAAAAGTACAGGATTCCTAATTTTAAAAAAATGTCCAATGTGATAAAGAAACTACGATGGATATTTAAAACTTGTTGAAAAAGATCTTTCAAATCGTATTTCAAAAGACCTCTCAAATCACATTCAAAAAGAGCTTTCATATTCAGACAGAAACCTTCATAATCGCAGAGAGAGAAAATTTTCGTATTGAAAAAATTCAAATTTTATTCAAAAAATGAGCAAATCTGGTATATTGAAATGGAACTTAACATCCTGAAAAGTGTCAAATTCGTTACCTAAACGCTAATCGAAAATAAATGCGCATAATGATAGCAGGGTATGAATATGAATACAGGTTAAAGGAAGGAATATGCAAAGGTTGAATGGAATTTTTTCTTGGAAAAAGAGGCAAGAACCTATATTAATGCTATTGAATGAGGGTTATCGGGATCACAGGAATTACAAAGGAAGTAAACGCAGTTCAGAGGAAAGTTTACTTTCCAAAAGGGCGTGCCCTCTTGCCTGGGAGCAAAGAAAAGGGTGGATCTTGTTTAAAATCCCCTTTGTTGATTATTTCCATGAGCCACTTTTTGAGACAAAGAGAGTCGTATCTAATTACAAAATGTGTTGACAAATTGATACAACGTAATATGTGGAATCCAAACAATGAGTTTGGATTTCATTTATTAAAAACGTGAGAATTAAGATCAACAAACGTGTTTTGAATTATTAACTTTGTAGATTTATGAACAAATTTGCAACGAGGTGAATTTTTTTTGACCATTTATGGTGCTTAAATGTATCGTAATATGATTACGCAAAATCATGATTTGCTTAGAAGAATTTGTAGAAAAAAAAAACTATTTCGGAGAATGTTGTCATTATCATATAATCAGTGTTATAAAAAAATATCGTATGTCAGAAACTGTAAGAAACTTTAATGTAATAAGAACCATTAATTAGCATGTGGTGTTTTGTGGTGACATATAGAAATCCTGTTTAAGATAGGAGCACTGCTCACTAAAGAATAAGGAATGCCAAAAAATGGATTCCAGTATGGGTTTGAAGTGGTATTAATGCATTGTGTACGAAAGGGAATAATTTGGGAAAGACAATCAAAATTTGAAAGATAAGAACAAGTAATCCTATTTTTTATGATCAATTTTATTGAATCATCCACATTCAATAATATAAGAGTATATATCATTGTATGTAGAGCAAATCACAATAAAACAATTTAGCAAATTTGACGTGCGACATTTTGATATAATATTGACTATATGTCAGCTGACATATGTAATTCGCAACGAATTGTTTTACTTTTCAACCTACTGATACTTATTCTTTATATCAGTACCTTTGTAGAATCAATCGAATATGTCGAAATCGTAATTCTAACGAAAATTTAGATATAACTAATTAGACTATGCGTCATTTTGAAACAAAACTACGATTATTTTTGAATAAAATTCCTAATTTTGATCATTTGCTAAATGAGGAAGATGACACCTGATTCAGTACATACTCTCTTTCTAAACTTATGAACAAAACAAAATCCCCAAATGGAAGAAAATACAACTGATAAAAAAACACGAATTTGAAACTCTTTGTTTAGTTTAGTTATATTAATATCCCGTTTTAAAGAAACACTAGGGCCATTTTGGGACGGACCTCGCAATTTTGACCAGCGGTCAGATGACGGGGATGACACCTGAGCTGGTACTCCCACTCCACACTAACGAGAAGAAGTTTGTCCCTGACAGATTTAACATACAATAGACACCGCGGTGGAATGGAGTTTCAAATCTGAAACCTTACGGCTGGCCTTACCAAAACCTTACCATGCCACCGCGGCTTTTTGAAAATCTTTGTTAACTTACCTAAAATTTAAACAAAATCATTTACCAGCGTTTTTATATTTGCTGCCTCACATACCTAAAAACATGCTTTTAGACAAAAGAATAAGTCATTATAGTTTTTAAGTTCGTATTTTAAAAGTATTTACCTTGTCTGTAAGCAATGCACGTTAGACCAAATAAAAACCATTAGGATCTCTAAGTACAATGGAGAGTATTCCCTTACTCATGGTAATTCTAAAACCAGAACTTTTAAAATAAGATTTTTAAAAATAAATTTTAATTAAATCTTTACCAAAGCTGTTTTTTAGAGCAAATCCTATGTCAAACTGAAATGGCATTTAATTTAATTGAAGTTCACCTTCCAGAAAGAAGATTCCATTTTCCAGCGTTGAAAATAACTTTTATTTAAAAAAATAAAGTGAATTTAAATGATAAAAAAAATCAAGCATTTTTAACAAATATGAAAACTCTAATATTTAGCTTAAAAGCCATTCAAACAACAGCAAAAAAATATAAAAACAGAGTCATACTGATTTACAAGTAAATGCAAAGCATGAAAAAAAAACATTCCATGAGTAACGTTTTGGAAATGAAATGAAACTTGATATTAAGTGACAGAATATGACCTAAGCCTTTTGTGAAATTTCGAGGGAATTCTATTCTTTTTCCACAAATTTGTAAAGTCCATCAATCGTTGGACTTTGGTTTGCGATTAGGATGTAACTTTTATCAATGACTAAAGACACCATAGTTCATTGGTAAAATGTCAGACTTCTCAGGAATACATTGAATTGATACGTAAGCAATAACTGTACCAGTCTTTGTTTTTTCAAAGAATGCAGTGGTACGTATCTATCCATCATTTGTAGCTTTGTCTTGATGCAATTTTTGTGATGAATATTATGTTTTTATCATTTTTAAGTTGCTAGTCTTTATTTATTCTAATATTTATCATTGCTACCGATGTATTTGCAAAATTTGAAATTGATGTCTGCATCAACGTATTTTTATTCTTATCAGCAATTTTACTTTAGAAATATTTGAAACAGTACTACGTTTTTCACATATTTGTTTAGTCTTCTTTCCATGTAGAAATAATGATTAACGGTTTTGCCCTTTCTGATTCACAATGCTGCTTATTTTGCTCTCAGAAATTTTAATACCATGCATTTCACAATATTTTGAATTTTGGAATAATAATATCTCTTTTCGGTAAGTGCAAAAATATATCATTTATTATATAGCTTATTTACCAGTGACATTTTGAAAGAAGAATAAATTTGAAACTAGCAGACGATATTTCTCTTTTCAAATAATACGCTATTTCCAGAATTCCGTATTCCAAAAACATCTGCCTTTTTGAAAATTCTTTATTGAAATTGTTCTAAACAATTGTAAATATCCTTTGTAAACACATAAATTTAAAAAAAAGTTATTTACAGGCTTACGCATTGATTTTGTTTTTGAAGATTTATTGTTTGACTGTCACAGATCAGTAAGCATCTCTGAAATTTTAAATATTTGCCAAATCTTGCTGTTTAATAATTAAAAGAATCTCTAATACGCTCTTTCAAAAAGGGCATCTAAAAAATCATAATTATGTTTTTGAGTACTTTTCGTAAATCAATTATTTCTGTAATTAACAGGTATAATAAAATATGGATTGCAATACAAAATTGATAGTAGAAATTTTCAAATTTCGTCACTTTTATTATTAGCAAATATATATAATTTTAAAAACATTTTGAATTACCAATTGATAATTTATTGATTGTTCTTAATAAATTAATCGAATCATTCATTTAAGTTTCAACTTTTTTTTTCAAACATGCATTAGATATTATTTCGAAAAAAAAATCTGACAGATGGAACTATAAATCAAAAAGTTTAAGAATTCTTGTTGTGAATTTCTTTTCCACTTTGACCTTTGATTTATTGTGATTGATTACCTCATTTCCAACCCTTTTCTTCCGCTGTACCCATGCAGAGGTTTCTCACTCTCTTTTTCACGGCGTTTAAAATGTTTACGAGATCCTTCAATAGCAGCCTTTCACAAGCTGTCCATTACCCTTTTCACGATTTTCTCAGGGTTTTTTAAACCCTGAAAACATTTTTTTGTTCTATGGCTTTATGCAAATATCTGCCATCTATATACAAAAACTGTTGGGAATGTTTATAACTTCTATGTCGAAATATATTTTAGGGATTTTTTGGAATAGTACGTGTCTTAAAAAAGAAATGTTTATCGGATTAAAATTAAATATAGATAGGATTGGTAAAAATGGAATCATTTCATTACTTTTTAAGTTCTAGCATGCGAAGTATGAAAATGAAAAATATCATAATCGTTTAAAAAATTCTATCTAGAGATTGTGACCTCCTCAGTATGCTCATCATCATCATCAACCTGTGTACAAAATCAAAGTTTAGTTACATTAATACATCAGTTGATAACTAAATTCATAAAATGTTAAAAGTTCTCATTATCATTAATTATTAAAAGTTTGAGAATATATGAGTACAGAAAATTTTAAACTCTAAATCCTTAGGCCTTGAGTAAAAAATCGATAGTCAATTTCCTTTTTCAGTAAGATTATGTATATACGTATTTTTCATCATTCACATGGAAATAAATTATCTTAAAACAATGTATAGATAAAATTGAAGTTTGTAAAGAAACTTCAAGCCAAAAGTAATATAACCAATTAACCAATAGTAATATAGCTGCTTGACGTATAGAATTCTGATTTTTTTTAACTTTATTTATGTGGAGTTCCTGTAAAAGTTGATGTTCCGATGAATATTCAGTGACTGTAATTCAGTGGATGAAATAAGTTAGTTAAAAACATTTTTTAATATTTTTTATTAGCATTCTAAGACAACTAAATTTTTTATTTGAATTATTTTTTACCTTTTAGTTCCAAATTTGTAATTCGTAGTTTTAAACATTAAAGAATCCAATAATCAATCTTTTTTTAAATTCAGCGTCAGGTAGCGCCACTGGTATGAAATTAAAATTTAGTATAATTAATTATTCAATTGATAATTAACTTTTGAAAATACTAAAATAATGTTTGGAAGTTGAGAACAAGCTCTCAGGATTTGAAAAATCTATCATACTAGGAAGGGAGTAAAAAATCGAATTCAGAATTCCATTTCTATAAGCAAGAAAAAAATCAAGTTAAATAAGAGTGATTAATCGAAATGTTTGTATCAGGATGAATTAAAATACTTTTTAAATAAAACTACATAATAAAACAACATTCACCTCTGTATATTTGGTTTAAATGGTTAGTGGCCTCGCGTTCGTGATTTTCATTGGTCTCTGTATTATAAAGCATGCATTTATTTTTTGTATCTCTAAAAAATACCCATACAGTAAATCAATGTGAATGAGTTATTTCACTTTCAACTAAAACTTTTTTTAGAAGAACTTTAACGAATGATAAAGTTGAAGAAACTCTTTGCTGAAAAGACTTATTTCAACCATTTTTTATATACATATATATAAAAACAAGCCCAAGCTTGAATCATCTCAAGGAAATGTCAGAACACTTCAGCACAACGTGGATAGATAAAGCGTAATTAATACAAGTGTCACACTCGGACTTCTACCCATGACTACAGCTGAATCCGAAAACGTGACATCATTTTGAGATGTGCCCGAAAAAGGAGAAAGAACTCGACAAAAGGATAAAACCAAGGATTGGTCGTAAGATCAAAGAAGGATTCACATAAAAAAATCTTATCGGCTTTGTGATTCGAATCCTTAATGCACTTTGATCTAAGTTCTTCTATCTGACACTTTTAACTTTTCGGAAATACAATTCTTCGCTTTGAACGTTTGCGAGCAAAAACTTGCCTTCTCTGTAATTTATTTGCTTCTGTCTTCTGAGGTTGTCGTTTTTTTTTTTTTTTTTGTATTTTCTTTCTGATTTGATGTTTTTATGTTTACTTTTAGCGCCTTAGGTTCAGTTATACTCATTTGTTTGCCGTTCATTTTTAGCCTATTAATTTGTATTCACTTTATATGCTTTGAGGACAAAAAGTTGTACGTTTAGAGAATTACCGCCAATTTGTGTTCAGAAATAGTATCTTGAAGGGCATTCATTCTTTAACTTGGAATAAGTAACCAATGAGAAATCCTCTTGAGGCAGTTGTGCGAATACTCTCATCATATAGATGTTCTATTTTATCGCATTATATTCTAAACGGTCTTAAATTTGTTTACTGTTGAAAACTTATTCAAGACATTCTGCTTTAGGGTTACAGTAATAAAATCCTTTAAAAATCACTTTATGTTCACTCATAACCGTTTATCAGTTGCTCACATCATAGGATGACACATCAGAGCGTACCATATCAGCATAGAAATTGTTAATGTTTAATTACTGAAAAAATAAATGCCATATAATCGCAAAAATATCAATGATTGGAAAAATATAGTGTTTATAAACTTAACTATGATTATAAACTTTAACTCTTTTTATTTCCTGATAGGAACTCCTATTGGCTACTCATTGAATTATTGTAGAGACAATTCTACTGCTGTAGGATTTCCACGATTCATCATGACAGTTAAAATATTTGAGTCCTGTAGCAGGAAGAGTGTGGTGAAAATTGGAGATTTTTAATTAGATAGAATTTAAAATTTCATTCAAGACACAGTCATAGTAAAATAAACAAGATCTACCAATAGCCACCGAAAAAACATGACTTTAGTGGCAATTATTCAAATGATAGAATTTCTCTCAGATGATTTTCAAGACTAAACCATTGTAGAATGACTAATTTTCCCTTATGACTATTTCAAACACATAACTGCAATAAAGCTTCAAAAATCGGGGAAAATCTATTGGATACTCATTCAATTATTGTAAAGACAATTCTACTGTTATAGGATGTCCAAGATTCAACAGGGCAGTTGAAAGATTTGAGTCCTGTGGCAGGAAGAGTGTGGTGAAAATGGGTGATTTTTGATTAGATAGAATTTAAAATTTCATTCAAGACACAGTCATAGTAAAATGATCAATATTTGCCCTATGACCACTGAAAAAACATGACTTTGGTAGCAACCATTCAAACGAAAGAATTTCTCTCAGATGATTTTCAAGACTAAGCCATTGTAGAATGATTAATTTTCTCTTATGACTATTTCAAACACATAAGTCTAATACCAGCAAGAAAGCTTCAAAAATCGGGTATTTCTGTTTAGATAGAATTTAAAGCTCTTTTCAAGACTCGGCCTCTGTAGAATAATCAAGATTCACTGAATGATCATCCAAAAATGGAGTTTGGTAGCAACTGGAGTGCTAAAATGAGAGATTTTCATATGGATGTATTTCAAGATTCAGTCATAGTACAATTCGTCACATACCATTAAAAAATTCTTTTCCACATTTCACGTTTAAAAAGAAATTTTTGGCCGAAGCCCTGGCATAGGGTAATAGAGTTTTCTCCATGATCTGTGTTCCAGTCCCGGTTCGGCCATGATTGTTCTTCATCTGTTCTATCTGTGAATGTGCCACCTTGTATAAAGCGACTGTGAAAGCGAATTTGATGCATGAATAGCTGAGACGTACTCTTGGTCCTAGTTGGCGCTACTTAAAACAAGAGACTTGCCCTAAGCTGCAAATTGTTGACTGCGTCAGCGAGCTTCTCCATGAATAAAGGCCATTATAAACAACAACAATGAAATTTTAAAAGTGGTTAATTCAAATATATTTCACTATTCCTATAATAGACTGGTAAAAGAATCTATTGCAAAATTTTTATAATTAATTCCAGGTTCTAATAACCCCTTTTTTACCAAATAATTTTGCATCAAAAAGATGGCGTCTAACCTGAAAGATAGATGAGTTAATCTAGTTTACTATGATAACGTGTATATTTAACCGGTTAAGAAAAATTCCTCATCCATGCACATTATTTTAATTTATTACATTATAATTAAAGTTGCATTTTCTACCCCAAGTTATTTAACTCTTTGCGATTGAGTTCTGACTTGATTTAGCAAATTTTTACAATCAATTTAAATCAATGATAATGTGTATGCTTAAATAGTTAAGGAAAGAATTCTTCATCCATATACATTATTTTAGCATAATACATTGCAATTAAAATCGCCTTTTCTATCCCAAAGCTATTTAACTTGCGATTGACTTCTGAGCTGATTTAGCAAATTTTACAATCAGTTTAAATCAATGATAGCGTGTATGTTTAACTGGTTAATAAAAGAATTCTTCATCCAAATACATTATTTTAGCATATTACATTATAATTAAAACCGCCTTTTCTATCCCAAAACTATTTAACTCTTTGCGATTGGTTTCTGAGCTGATTAAGCAA
>JAOUZG010012691.1:8532904-8545462 GCA_026289955.1 Argiope argentata
ATAACTGTATGTTTAACTGGTTAAGAAAAGAATTCCTCATTCAAACAAATTATTTTAACATATTACATTATAATTAAAGCCGCCTTTTATATCCCAAAGCTATTTAACTTTTTGCGGTTGGCTTCTGAGCTGATTTAGCAAATTTTGAAATAAATTTAAAATCCTTTCATTGATTCCAACCATATTATAAATAAGGAGGAAAGATTTTACACCATAAGAGCTCTGTTTACCATATTATTACATAAAATAGCTATTTGACAGGAAAGAAATGGTGAAAAATATATCACAGTTCGATTTGCACCTGAGAGCGTGCAGCATAACGAAAAATTGCATTAGCCGAAGAGATTATTGAACTCGAAATCGTTATCGCCGAATTCTTCTCAAGCATATTTCAATACAAACCTCAATGACTAATTTCGAGCAAACTGCCGAAGAGATCGGAATGGATGCGCAATTTGTATTGTTTCTGATTCACACTTTGATCACGCAACCGATGGTGAATCGTGGCGAGTTCAAACGAAAAGATTGACTTTTTTTTTCGGTTTCTGTTTCTCTTGATGTTACACATGCCTAAAGCAAAATCCTCTCTAGTGATACCGAAATAGCCCTATGATTATCGAGTGACAATTTTCGGAATGTAGTCAGCTTTTTTTTATTGTTGTTTATTGCTTCTTAAGAAGTTACGGTTTAATATTCATTACGTCCAAATTACATTTATCCCATTCATTTTTCATAAATTTTTGTACATCATTACCATCTGTTGCGACCAGTTCCTGTTAGTAAGAATTTATCAAATGACCTGTCGGACAGCGATTTTCGACCATTTCATAATTGGGCTCAGAATTCTCTGTCGGTTTTAATCGTGTTCCTCTTCCAATAAATTTTGCATTTTTAAATAATTCATAAAAGTTTTTTTTCGTTCTGTTGCTTATTCTTGTAGTATACATTTCGAAGTTTTGCTTCTTCTAGCTTTTTTCAGAGAATTTATCAAATAGCATATCGAACAGCGATTTTTGACCATTTAATAGTTGGTTTTAGAATTCTCGGTCGTTTTTAATCGTGTTAGTCTTCCAATGAATTTTGCATTTTTAAATAATTCATAAAAGAATTGGTTGGTTCGTTGCTTTTTACTTATGGTATATATCCCAAAGTTTTGATGATTCTTGTGTATTTAAAAGCTGTGTTGTTTTTAATATACGTTTCAAATTCTTCTTCTATGTGTTCAATAGCCATTCTATGTATTTCAAGGCTGTTTTGCTTTTAATATGCATTTAAAATTCCTCTTCGATGTATTCAATATTCATTCTATGAATTTCAACGTTTGCTGCATATATTTTCTATTCCAGCGTTTTGTCGTTCATACTTTCCTTTTAAATGTTTTGTCGCTTATACATTGTATTCCATTATCTTGCCCACTATACTTTGCATTCTAAAATTTTGCCACTTGTATTTTGCATTTCATTGATTTGCTGTCTATGATTTGCGTTCTTATGTTCTGTTACGCTTGTATTGCAAAGTTTTGATGATTCTGGCATTTGTAACTGTAGGCATTTTGTAGCCTTAAACCATGCGTATTATGAGAGCCATATCTTTTAATAAACTGGTCACTCTGTTTTCTCATTTTAAAATATCTTTAACTTTATCAATATGCTAATGATTTATTTTAAGCTAATCATTTTAATAACTTAGTGTAAAAGCCTAATATTTATTATGATTCATAAATATGTGGCACTTACTTTTATACACAATATTCTTTAAGTTCTTTTCGTATAAAATATCTATTAAACAAGTGAATTCAATGAAGCAGATATAAACGCGATAAATTATATTTGACGAATTGATCAATGTATCAATATATTTGAATATGATCCTAATATATTATATATCAGATAAACTGTAATTTTTACAGATTAACTTATTTGGTATTTGTGTTTCGAACTCTTTTTTAATCGCTTTGTCTTCAACGCTTTTTATCCCAGAGGGCCCAGGTCGCTCTGTCTTGTCTGAAATCCACCAGTGGCTTTGAGTGCATCCATTGCTTGTTCTTTTAGTACACATTTGGAAGTTTTGCTGCTTATATTATGTATTTAAAATTCTTGATGATTATATTCTGTTTTAAAATTTTTACTTTTTATTCTATTTATTTCAAGGTTTTCTTGTTAGTAGTTTTTATTTAGCAACGTTGATGTTTTATTTTTACATTAACAGAATGAATCTTTTTATATTTTCGTTTCAGTAACTGTTTTCCCCCTGAAATTGTGCCATTGTTGTTGTGTTTTTTTCATAATGTCAGTTATTTCTTTCTGTTCCCATTGTTGTTGACATTCATTGTCTCACTGCTGCGGAGATTAATTAGAATAATTTCTGATTAGTAAAACTGTATGGTGTGTAGCATATATTCCTTTGATCATGCAGTAAAGTTAATATTTTCTGTGAATGTCTGCACAATGAAATAACTTATTGTCTAGATAACTAAATATACCGCCAGTGTATTTGTTACCTTATCGCAACATATTTTTTCAGAAGTTCTTAATATTTCATAAAAAAATTATTTATAAACGATGAAAACAATTTTTAAAAACATATTTTTATTAGTTAATGTAATTTATTATTTATTTATTAGTTAGTATAATTTTATTTTCCATTTTTCACTTTTGCTATCAAAAACTTTGAGTTTCTCGATTAGAATATGAATGCCTATTTTAAATTAATTGGGATCTCCTTTGATTTTCTTAAATCTTTAAATGGAGTTTTATTCCATCCTATCAAAGAATTCTCCAACTCTTTTACCTCTAGATACGTTCTCATTATAGTTATAGAATTCTATAATATTGACAACATCTTTATTCAATTAGGGAATAATTGGACCTTAATTGACAAACTCATTCTAATGATATTGGAAAACCTAATGTGGCCACACAATGCATTGAAATTTCTCATGGGGGCCAAACCACATCTGGGTATATGAAAGGCCAGCATCTTGCTCCTTCATCTCAAAACTTTCTTGCTGATAGTGCACATGTCCAGACGTCGCAAGCAAGACCAACCACTACTCCAAGAATCATCCAGATCTCCACCAAAATCTCCATCAACACTGCTAATCTTTTATTTGCATTTCCTTACATTTACAATAATCAATTGAAATATAAGTAAATTAAATAAGAAATTAAGCAAAAAATATCAATTTTGTTCCATGGACAATAACTCAGTGATAATGTTTCTGAGTCTTCAGTCATGAAATATTAAATTGGTAAGTGAATATCTTTCAACTGTCGCTTTGCAGTGCAATTTTGTCTTTTATTTTACTTGTGGGATGAAAACTTACATTTTTTTGTAACTGGCAACTCCTTTTAAGTAGCATAAAGAGGATGCCCCAAAACGTGCGGGAAATGTCTTAAAGGAATGTCAACTATATAGGAACAAGTCATTTTTCAAGTCAACAGTCAAACAAGTCATATATAGAAACAAGTCTGAAACAAGGTATCAGGAACAAAAAGGGCTGCCGCCACCAGATGACTCTTGTCAGTGAATTAAGTAAAAGAAAAGTAGCAGGTGAACAGAAACAAGTCTTTCTTGTAATAAAACAGTGAGTCATACTCGCAAAGAGGGGCCGCTACAGAGGGCCCTTTATCAGTGAATTGAGTAAGAAGAAAGTTATACATCAAATAAAGTATACAACACAGGTTTAATGGAATATAAATTTACAGTAGCACAAGAGCAGGGCTGCATGGACAACAACAACAACAAATATAACCCGAGCAGAAAACTAAATACTGGGATAAGAAGACGAAGTACATATATTTAAAAAAACTTTGGAGGTTCAAAATTAAGTGTTAAAAAATCTTGACTTATGAGGCTATATGCTGTTATCTATGAAATTGTGGTATTTTAATTTTGTATTCCTTTGCGTTTGCGTTGTACCTTTATCTGCTTTTTCGTTTCCTTTTCTTTTTTTCAATTCTCTAACAAAAAGCTCCTTGTAATGGTCGTTTTAAGCATTCGTGACCTTATGTTCTCTTCTAAAAATGACCCGTTTCTGTACGCCTGATTTACCTTTAAAGTTTGAAAATTCTTATGGTAACAACCAGTATAACTAGCTTTATGTCCAATTTACAAGCTTCTCTGGGATGTCTATTAATGTTTTGTTATTGTAGTTAACAAGGCGATTAGTTTCGTTTGGATCCAAGAAGTCGAAAATATTTATTGAAAATTTTAAAAAATATATTATTTGACTCTAAAATTGTTATTTTACTCTAGAATTGTTATTTAACTCTATAAAAAACATGTTTCGTTTTTTGATATTCGTTTCCGGAACACAGAGTTCAGCGCAGCTGTTTCATTATTTTTTGTTTTTTTATTTAGCCACGCATGTAAATTTCTCAGATCGAGGATTGGAAACATAAACAATCTCGTTTTGAAAAGCATTAAAATGAGTGGACTGTAATAAATTAAAATATTTATCGTCAGTCATTCATCACGATACAATGTTTCTTTCTTGCTGTGAGGTTTCATAATTATTTACAGTTTCCAACACTAAAGAAAAATGAAATTTGCACTATCTAGGTTTCTTCACTTTCTCTCTTCGTTTTTTACTGCTTTTGAAGAAAGGAGTCGGCAATTTTTTCAGTCAAGTTTTAGACTTTCGGTCGCCTTTCTATTCAGACTTGTAGGCATTTTATGACAGGATTGAAATATGGTGCTGAAGCATTCCACTTTTTTCACTGCAGCTGAATAGGTTCATTTATGCGGCATTCCTTCCTTTCACATGTCATAGCATTCGAATTATTCAGATGCGTTTATCAAATCCTGTAATATTTATTTCGGACATAAAAATAAATATGTTGAGCTTTTGAAAATCTTATAGTCTGCTGGTATTCAATAACAAATTTTGAGCTTGACTGCAATGCCATAAACGGAAGTCGAAAATTCTTCGTATCAAGTCAGTATTGAAATATTATCTGTTTTGAACGATTTCAAAATAATGATGAAAAATTAATGTGAAAGATCTGTTTATGTATCTGAAATTCATCTCTTTATCTGATAATATAACCATGTGAAAACTCAACTCATAAAATTAAATTAATTCAAAAAATTTCTATCGTTTTGACAACACATTTCAAAGCTGCATTTATGATCTAGAATTTAAAAAAAATGTTTTCCTGTTTTTATAAAATATATTCTACAAATAAATAAAAAGATCAGGAGAAAAAAGTTACAATTTCAGATATTGCCAAAGAAAATAAACATCGCTTTCAAGGAGTCAAGGAAAAAAAAGTATTTTTTAAGAAAATAATGATTATGAACTCAAATAATTATTCCATATTTATTTACTTTATAGCGTGTAAATAAATGTATTGATTATTTGGCCTTTATATAAAGCCATCAGATTTTCTTAATCGTGTGAGAAAAATCGCATTTTTGTCATCAGATTTTCTGAATCGTGTGAGAAAAATCGCGTTTTTATGGGAGAGAGGATACTTTGATTGAAATATGGGAAATGAATAAATAAATGAAACAGAAAAATCAGAAATACGGAAATAATTAAAAAGTTACTTTAAAAAAATTTAAAGACATAGAGAGTTTAAAAAGCATATATATTTCGTTGTTACAATTATCATTTTTTATTCTGATTGATTTTTCTACACTGGTCACAGTAATGTAAATTTCTTTTGGGCACAGCAAAACTTTGGCAGGAGAAATCTTCAAAAGCTAAAATTAACAGGAAAAAAAACTACATTTAGTCAGTTTTTTTTAAATATTAACCATTTTTGGTAGGCAAAAATCAGGACAACTTCGGACCAGTATTGAATCCTATACCTCTAATAGCTTTATTACTATCAATTTTAAACGTTTGTTTAGCTTGACTTGTTTCATGTTTGAAATCTTAGAATTTTGTAATCAATTTTTTACTTATTTTCGCCTGTGTTATTTTCCACCTTATTTTAGTGTTTTTTCAGCGACAGGACATTTTTAATACGTTTATAACTTAACTACTAATTAATCCTTTATTAAATTTAATTTTATTTCATATTGGGGGGGATGGAATTTGTGAGTAAGTTTGAGGAAAAAAGCTATATTATTAACTTCAGAATAAAATATAAAAAAATTCTATAGCTAAATACGCTAATAAATATATGTTTTTAAAAAAATTGTGCCGACTCTGTAAATAGGATAACTTTGTAAATGATATTCGGTTTCCTTCCTAATTCCTGAACCAAGCTATAGGGGTGTCCATGATTTCATTGCACAGAAATTGCATTTAACGATAGCTTTTATGCTTGTTTTGTCACTTTCGAATTTTTTAAGATTCAGCGATTTTGCTTTTTTTATATAAATATTTTTAATAGTCGAATTAAGTGATTTGAATAGCCCATTCACAAGCAGCCTAATAGCCAGCCATTCGTCAAAATGAAATAATTGAAATCAAGCATTTGTTTCCTCAAAATAAATAATAAATAAAAACATTCTAATAAATTATAGTTAGAAACAAAGAAAAATACAAAAAAAATTATTCCATATTACAATATGTTAAATCACTAATTTTAATGTAATATCTCAAGATTTTTCTCTATTTATTTCTGTTAAGTTTATTAAACTGGCAGTAAAGAATTTTAAAGTATGAAATCTTTTACAAGTAGTCGTGTGGCTAGCCACTAGTCAAACAAAAACAAATAAAACATGAGCAGTTGTTTCGCCAAAATAAATATTCAATAGTAACAAGATAATATTTATACTTGAAAGTAAACCCTACAATAAAAACAAGATTTATGTTTATACTTGAATGAAAAACCTGTTCATGTTGAGATACGTTAAGATCAAACACGTAATTAGCAAATAAAACAGATACATATCTATCACGTAGACAAGAAATATTCAGAGAATATTTGTCCAAAAAGGAATTAACCTTGAGTAATGATATCTTAAGAGTCTTATAAAATGAGACAGAAAGCGCCGTGTTTGATATATAACTCTTGACAGCCAAAATCGCGATTCCTTCATTAAAAAAATAATCGCTTATTTTGGGTATCGTCATAATAGACAGTTTAGAAGTAATTGATGATTTTTCCATCTCGTTAGAGATAAATCAGATGGCTGCCAAACAAGATCGAAGCAGAAAACTTGATAGTGAAAGTTTAATTGCAGACATTAAATACATCGAGCTAGTAATTAGGATAGGTAACAATTAATATGCATCTGAGAGAAGGTTGGTATCAGTCTGCTTTAGTATCAAATGCTGATAGGAATCGCTTCGAAAGTCTTGAATTAAATAAATGAAGGATTAGATAGATGCCGCTTAGTATTTATTTATATCTTTATTAAAAAAAAGTGCTCCATATAGAAAAAAACTCTAGTAACAGAATGCATCATAATTTAATGAACAGCAAACATAGAAAAAATAAAAGTTACAAGCAATAACTTATAGCTTTTACTTTCCGTGTTTCACTTAGTAATAGTATCTTACATACCTTTTTCATTCATAAAACAATTAAGTGCTTAATAAATGTGAGCAATCGATCTAAATTAATAAATAACATAGTAAAAAAATAAAAAATTGTGAAATTTGAATTTTAAAAACATTAAAAATATACATGAGATTTAAAAACTAAATACATTCAATTTCAAAAATATTAAAATGATACATTCGAAATTTTGATATAATCAAACTTGAAATCCTTTAAAATTTTGATATAATCAATCTTGGAAATCACTGAAAATTTTGATATAATCAATCTTGAAATCATTTAAAATTAAAAGACGAATATAATCAATAATGAGAACGCTAGAAAACAAGAAAGGAATTAAAAAAATTTGGAGATTTGAATTTTTAAATACCAAGCGAAATGCTAAAAGTATAAAATTCTTCAGAAAATGTGTTGAATATTTTATAAAGTTTATAATGAGAATTCGTTATTAATTTTTATAACGTTTTTGTTCGTTATTTATGTTTATAACGTTTTTGTTCGTTTTTAAACTTATAATAAGTTCAAATCTGTAGTTTATTTGAGAACATGTGAGTAAAATTTAATTATTTATAATTAAATTTTACGAACCTGTTTTGTAATTCAAATAAGGCAAAATTTAGATTGTATTTGATCTAGAATTTTGATTTATTTTTATGGTAAAGATGGATTCCAAATGAGATTGCAATATTAAAGGTTGGATCAAATAACTTTAAAACACAAAACCATCAACTCTTTTCACTAAAATTGCTTTAGTTTTATATTTAAGGAAGCCTTAAGATGAGATTTTAAGTACACACTTTCAAAAATATATGATATTCTTTAATAGACTAAAAGTCTTGTTTGGAATTTCTGAAGACAGCACATCGGTTGACATCAATCCTTAAACACCAGTGTTGCTGATTTTTAGTTTTGATTTTGAGAGTAATTGTTTGTCCGTCGCTTTTCAACTCGTTTTTCCTATCAATGAAATAAAATTGAAGGTATCTATTCCGAAAATACATTATATCAATAGAAAATCTTCTTACCAAGTATTAACTTGATCAAAAAAGGGAAACTAGTAATAGATTATTGAGAGTTCACTATATCTTAAAGTACTGTACTATTAGCATTTTCATATCTACATCAGAATGGATAAAACTTCTAAGCAAGCCACATCTATTTTGAGAGTAATAGTTTGTCCGTCACTCTCCAACTGGTTCTTCCTATCAATAAAATAAAATCGAAGGTATCTATTCCCAAAATACATTATATCTAAAGAAAATCTCCTTACCAAGGATTAACTTCATCGAAGAATATCGATTAGTTTTGAGGACAGAAATGCAAAATGGTAAAGCTCATTAAATCCGAAATTATTTTCCCGAAGTAATCCCACAATTCTTTCGATGTTGACCACAATTGAATTGCCGGGGAAACAGGTAGTTCCCAGCAAAGACGAACACCTTTTCTTTTGTTTTGCCTTCAAGGAAGGATTTTCGAAGAAATTTACGAAGGGGAAAATGGATATTCTCTACTTTAATGATCGAAAACAAAGGCTCATCACAAAATACGACGTGAATCTTCAGTTCAATAAAGACGTTTGAAGTGCTTCGGGCGTATTTGGGTCAGTGTTCTGTTTCTCAAATTTGGAAACAGTGAAGTCTTCTGTCGAACAGAGAGACGGTGAGAGACAATTTGTTTTATCGGAAGTTTTTTTCCTCAAAAGGTGTTTTTTTTATGTATTCGTTGGATTTCCTTGAAATTAAAGTCAGTGACAAATTCTGTGTCAATAAGGGAAAAATTAATTTTCAAACTCGATTGATTAGTTGATTTATTTTTCTTTACAGTGATTTTTAAGTCAATATAAAATAGATTCTAGATTAATTTTTTTTCTTTAAATATTTTTAAAATAAGCATTATGAAGCATATAATTAAATTACTATATATTTATATAATTAATAATTAAATATTAAATGCATGCATAACATTAATCTAATTTCAAACATTTGCATGAAAAGTTATTAATCGGTATAGAAAATTTTAATCGAGCTCGTAGGGGCTATCTAGATCAAAGTAAAAGTAAATATTCTTAAAATTTGCATCGTATTAAAAATAGAAAATTGGTTCAAATTTTGAAAATTATTGCCCCATCACAGAGAAAAAACTTAGGATCCAAAGAGATTCAAATTGCCTCATCATAGCAAAAAACCTTTGGGTCAAGAGAGATCCAAATTTGGCAAATTATTGTCCCATCATATTAAAAAAAACCTTTGGGTCAAAGGAGATTCAAATTTAGCAAATTATTGTCCCAACATAGCATAAAACTTTTGGATCAAAAGTGTTTTGATAATTACAATTGTTAAAAATTTAGGGAAGATGCCTTCATTTATTGACCGATCTTGATTTACGCATGTGATATGTCGTTGAAAATCTCTCAATATTGTCTCTTTTCCCTTTTCTCAGCCAATAAATGTCATTTTTTATGAAGTCAATAGTGAATGTATTATTCAAGTTAATCGAATTATTTCTGCAATCACTTAGAAATTTCGTTTTTCATATTTTGGCCAACCTTCTTCAATAGTTAATTGCTTTATTTTAAGGATTGCTTATATTTTACTAACGTGAAATACATCTACGTTAAAGTTCAAATTTGATATCATGACACCATGCATACCATAAATCATGTATGATAAATGTGTGTTTTATGCTTTTAGAGAATTTTTTATACGTGTTCTTTAACTGATCTTTTTTAGTATATTTTTTTAATATTATTTAAAAATATGGTATTTTTTTAATTAAGGGTCAGAGTTTTGATGAAATTCGTCAAAATTGTTATCTCCTTTTTTATTACTTTGTTAATAACTGTTGAATCTTTAATCAGAAAAAGGGAAAGGAAAATAAAACTTTGTATTTTCATTTTCATTTCCTTTCCTTTCCTTAAAATACAATACAAATGAAAATGCAACCAATTTTGAAATAATCATTCCTAAATTATATTTATCATGCAGAATCAGCACGCAAAAGTTTTCATTATTGTGATACATCGCTGACGTCGATGACTTTTTAATGTTCCATGATGCCTATTTTCATCAGATTAAAAATTGTAATCCTTGTTCTAAATATCACTTAATCCCATACTAAGTGATATATAATACTAAAGAAAGTAGAAAAAAACCGCCCTATTAAGTCTCGTGAGAAAAACTAAATTAAAATTAGCTCTATGACACTTAATATTACGTTTCAGCTGATGAGTAATATTTAAATCGCGTATGTGAAATGGTATTTCTTAATTCAATAATCCGAGTTATTTTATTGAATTTTTAAATAAACTCTTAGGAAAATATTTTCTCCTTATTTCTTTCCCAATTAAAAATTAATAAGGAAATAAAAGTGCATCGACACAGAAACAAGTCTTCAAGGTTTGTTTTCCACCTTGTTACACGCGTGTGTCAATAACGATTAAGTCTGTTTCTCTATGACAAAAATGCATAAAGCGACACCAATTAATAGATGTCTCAGGAAAAAAAAGGCAAATACCTTTTCTCAAATGTAAAGCTCTTGGGAAAATTTCTCTTAAATCTAATTTTCCTTCTATTTGATACATATTTACAATCTTAAACTTTTGAATGGCCTGTGGCTTTAGTGATTTCATGTCATTTTGAATATAATATCTTGACGAGTTGAAAAATGATTGCAAACATAGGCGAAAAAATTGAGGGATTGCTATCAACAAAAGATTAATTTAAGAATGAGAGAAAGTGTTTGAATTGTTGATTGATATGACTCAACAGGCTTTTTATTTTCTTCATGTTTAGTTCCGAAACGTCGAATTCATAATAACTCATAAATCTTCCTAAAATTTTCAGGGTAAAATACTTTCTTTATTATCATGATTCTATTATAAGTCAATTAATAGATGACTAAAAAAAGGCAAATACCTTTTCTCAAATATAAAGCTCTTGGGAGAATTTCTCTCAAATCTAATTTTCCTTTTATTTGATACATATTTACAATCTGATGCTCTGGAATGGCCCATGGCTTTAGTGATTCCATATTATTTTGAATATAATATCCTGATGAGTTGAAAAATGATTGCAAATACAGGCGGAAAAAGTGAGGGATTGCTATCAGCAAAAGATTAATCTAAAAATGAAAGAAAGTGTTTGAATTGTTGATTGTTGCGACGCAACGGGCTTTTTCTTTCCAAGTTTAGAGCCCAAGAGTCGAATTCATAATAGCTCATAAATGTTCTTAAAATTTTCAGGGGAAAATACTTTTTTTAGTATCATGATTCTATTATAAGTCAATTAATAGATGACTAAAAAAATGGCAAATACATTTTCTTAAACTTAAAGCTCTTGTTGAAATTTCGCTCAAATCTAATTTTCCTCCTATTTGATACATATTTACATTCTAAAACTCTGGAATGGCCTATGGCTTTAGTGATTCCATGTTATTTTGTATATAATACACTGATGAGTTGAAAAATGATTGCAAACATTGGCGAAAAAAGTGAGGGATTGCTATCAACAAAAGACTAATCTAAGAATGAAAGAAAGTATTTGAATTGTTAATTGATGTGACTCAACAGCCTTTTTCATTTCTTCATGTTTAGTTACGAAGCGTCAAATTCATAATAAATCATAAATTCTCTTAAAATTTTCAGGGTAAAATACTTTCTTCCTTGTCAAGATTCCATTATGAGTCGATGTTTGCAGTTTGTCTAATTTCAAGTCTTATTTCTTGAAAGTGAAATAAATAATGGCAGTTTCGAAGATCATATTTGTAACTACAGTGTAAATTTAGAATAATGTATGAATATAAAAGTACTCTTATTAGTCAAAATTGAATTTAAATAAATTTGGATTGAATAAATACGCATGGCGATAATTTATTTTCTGCTATATCGTAAGTCTGTGATTAAGATTCGTGAAATGCAAAACTTGTAAGCAGTATTTATTTATTTTTAATTTAATAGTTTTATTTTATTCCCATTTATTTTATAATGGAAGTTTTTATGTAGAGTACATCATCGCAAAAAAAACTGATATTTGTTTAATGTTACGATTAAATTTTTTCTTCGCATATTGATTTATGAAAATATTTATCCTAACTTTAA
>JAOUZG010012691.1:8561318-8613622 GCA_026289955.1 Argiope argentata
TATATATATATA
Source organism: Argiope argentata (assembly GCA_026289955.1). Classification (NCBI taxonomy): domain Eukaryota; kingdom Metazoa; phylum Arthropoda; class Arachnida; order Araneae; family Araneidae; genus Argiope; species Argiope argentata. The sequence goes on from JAOUZG010012691.1 coordinate 8,561,331, forward strand.
TATATATATATATATATATATATATATATATATATTATAATAAAAATGCAGCTCGAAATGCGTTGCTAAGCGCAAAACTGGAGAACGGCTCGACCGATTCGGCTAATTGTTTTTTAATATTTTCGTTAAGACACGAGGATGGTTCTTATGGGGAGAAAAAATTAAAAAAAACTGCGTGAAAAATAGTTAAAACAACACTTTTCTTACTTTCCCGCCAAAAATCTTCATTTCCTTCCCCCACACCGAGTGAGATAGCAGGAAGTAATAAATTATGATTTGTTTAGAAAGAAATACGCGAAGTCAGTTGGTTTTCATTCATAGATAACGGGAAGTTTAAAAAAGAAAGAAAATACTTGCTTTTATGCAGCTGATTATACTGATTAAAAACATTCTTCTCAACGGACGTGAATATCATTTTCTTCATTTTTATTCGATGATGTTTCATTTTTTAATATTGCTATTGATTGTGTTCTGATATAAAGTTTTTTTGTTGTTCTTAAGGATAAAAATTCTTTTTTTTTATAAATGCGACATTAAGAGCCCTTGATGTTTTAATGTTATTCTTAAAAGGATTTATATATTAAACGATTCTTTTTTATTAATTTTTTTTGGTGTTTAGTCTGTATGGATATTTTATCTATTCCTGCTCAAAATAAAGTCTAGGCAGCGAAGAAAAAAAATAAAAGGAAAAAAGGGTTTGTAGGAAGAAAAGTTATAAAGAAAAAAAATATAGAAAGAAAAAAAGGACTTGCAGAAAAAAAGGAAGGGAAAAAAAGAAACGAAGAATGTGTGTGTCACTATTATTTCCTCTGAGCGCGGTATTTTTCAAGCTGTTTTTAAATTTTCACATGTCTTGAAAACCAACTGTTGTTAGCGTTGTGTAACTGTTGTTAGTGTAACTTTATTTGTTTAGTGTGTTTACATTTAGACCCATGCCACCTATAAGACGCGGGCGTAGCAATTTGGGCCGTAGAACTAGAAATGCTACAAACCAAGCTAATTTTCAATCTACTTGGACTGCACAACAACTTGAAAAACGAAATGAAATTGAAAGGATTAGAATATTAGAATCACGTGCAATGCGTCGTGTTCAAGCTACTTTCAATATTTCACGTGCGGCATTCTGCTCCGATGTTTCAATTGACTACAGTTCCTACCAATGCGTTGCTATTAAAAGAAGGATCGGTGGTCATTATGTTGCGAAATATCAACCCACCACGTCTTTGTAATGGCACACGGCTAGCAGTAAAAACATTACTGAACAATGTGATCGAAGCAACCATTCTAAACGGAAAATATAGGGGAGAAGATGTGTTGATACCTCGCATCCCAATTGTACCAACTGATGTACCATTTGAATTTAAACGACTGCAATTTCCAGTGCGGCTTGCTTTCGCTATGACCATAAATAAATCCCAGGGTCAATCGTTGAATTTTTGCGGCATTAATCTTGAAAACCCATGCTTCTCTCATGGACAGTTATATGTTACCTGCTCCCGCGTTGGAAAACCGTCAAATTTATTTGTTTACGCGCCAAATAATCAAACAAAAAATATCGTGTACTATAAAGCCTTACAATGAAAATATAATTACATTATTATTTAAGTTTTTCAATGTATAAAATAGATAACTTATTTTTGTAAGTAATCGTTGTTTAGTATTAAGGCATAACTCAACTTTTTCAAACGTGTGTGAATATCATTTTGTTCATTTTTATTTCATGTTGTTTCATTTTTTCATGTTTATATTGATTGTGTTCTGATAAAAAAAATTGTTTTATTGTTGTTATTCTTAGGGATAAAAATTCTTTTTCATACATTAATGCGGCATTAAGAGCTTTTAATGTGTTTATTTTATTCTTGAAAGGATTTATGTATTAAACGATTCTTTTTATTTTCTAAGTGCTATGAAACACGTACGTACGTTATTAGGCTACAAAAAGCCCAATAACTTGAGACAGTACGAAGTCTGTCGGGGCAGCTAGTATATATATATATATATATACATATAGAAATAATTTTCAATCGCTAAAAAAATACTTTTTATTCATCCACTCAAGTTCAAATAAATTTTTTAAAACTTGTAGTGGATGACACTTGATGTCAATATAGTTTTTCAAATACTAAATCATTAATTTATTATTAATTAATTAGAAACTAACTTTCTCGCCAAAAATCTTGATTTTTCCATAACTAAAAAAGTAACGAATTCAGTTTGTTTTTTCCCCCGCGCTAATAAGGTTGGGCTTCACATGTTTTAGGCCGATTATTTCAAACGAGTCTGTTTATTTTCTTAATGTTTGATTCATATAAGATTAAACATCGTTAATTAATCGATTTTAATTATGTATTGAAATCTTTATTCTGTATTAAAATAATACAGAATAAAGAAAATTAAAAATTTCTAATCTGTTTTGAGTTACCCAAACTAACCAAAATTCACGCGTTTGGGTTGCTTTAATTGGCGTCGAAAATTCATTGCCAATTGAGTGTGTGCTGAGTTTGTTCTGATTTATTTTCAACATATACAAAATTGATTTTGTTTTGACCAATTATAATTTTTTGATCAATTATTTATATTAATTGTGATTATTTAATGAAAAGTAACTGAAATATAATTTTTCTTTGTTGACATAAGTAGGAATTGGCTTAAAATCTTTTTTTCATATTACTTGTTAATAATTAAATAGAATCGGGCGTCAAGGCTGTTGATCTCATTTTACAAACATTTTGTTGGTACAAAAACCTTTTTAACGGAATTGTGTACCATATTATCATAGTAACATTAAAACTTAATTGTTAATAAAATCTATTTCAAATCACACGTTGTCTTTTACAGTAATGTAACTTCAGCAAAAGATAATTCTCTTTCACGATCATTTCACAGAACATGAGTAGAATTTGTCTTCCTTATCTTTCAAACAATGCAAGAAAATTATCTGCTTAAATGTTTGATTAACAAGCTGATTACCACTCTAATTTCACAAGACTTACTCACCTAGTCAGCACGAATTACTCATTATGCGTTTCATATTTTTCTGAAATATAACCACAATTACCACAAACAAGTTAATTTGTGTAATCATTCGTAATGCATTTATTTTACTGAAATCACCGCTGATCTCTGAAATATTGAAATGCAATCGTTTGTTATATTTGTATATTCTATATTGCATCGATTCCACCACATCATTTTAGAAACGATATTAATATTGAAGATTTTTAAAAACATTGAAAAGTTACTCGAATTTTGTGTTCTAGTTAACTTGGCTTCGAATACCCTCTAGAAGAACAATCAGCGGATATTGTCTCCCTGAAACTTTCTCGCACACTCTCTAAAAATGGACTTATGTATTATAAATCGCATGCAATTACCGAACAATAGTTCGAAAAAAGCAATTTAGTGTGTGATCGTTGGCTATTTTTTGGCGATTAATCGTTGCGATTTAATTAAAGCGCAAGTACCAGAAAGACGAATGTGAATTTTGCGTACTTTTTTGTTGGCCAGTTGAAACCAAACTTTTACTTAATCACTAAATCACTCACAAAATTTCATTTGTTTAAGTAATTACGTTATTGGTAAAAAGTTCAGGCTTGCGAGCAAAAAGATTAATAGTCGGTGAACCCCTTGATAAATTTTGGGAAAAATTTGACGCGAATATACACTTTACATGCTAAATATGTGCACAAAATTTTATCCATCTACCTCTCGACATTTTGTAGTTATCGAATAACTTATATTCGGACTGACAGACAGGCATAAATCTAAATAAACTTTGTTCATATTTTAATAGAAATTTAGAGCTTAGTATTAAACTTCTAGAAACTTCTTATTATTAACTTCGAGCCATTTACCAAATTTCATCTGTCTAGCTCAATGAGGTTTCGATGACCATTTTCAAAGGCAAACAGACATTGTTATTCTGAAAATGTGCTTTTCGGACTCAGGGTAGTCGGAAGTGTAGCTTTTTATTTTTTCACATGCGCTTTTCCCAATCGCTTGAAACTAGCATTTGACATATAACTACAATTGTAGTCAAAAAATCACACACCGATTCGATATATTTCAATGATTCCGTTTTTGGGTTATTGCATGTACATGCTTCTGAAAGTAAAATAAAAAACCGATGATCGTTCAACACCTTGTTGGATTTGACTCAAAATTTGGTGCCTTCAATATAAATGTTAAATTTGCGTAAAAATTTTATCAATTTAACTCCCTTCGTTTTGTAACTCTAGTTTTTGTATACATTAACGGACAGGTAGACATACAGACTTCCTTTGGATAGATTTTGATCAAAATCTAAAAAATTGATGCAAATGCAATATACCAAATTTCTTCCATCTAGCTCAAAGCATTTTTGAATGATATTATTCACAGATAAATAGACATACATATTCTAAAAATGTTTTTTTGAAAATTCAGAGAGCTCTAAAAACGTCTCCAGTTAGAACTTTTTTGGCGATTACGAAATTTCCTCTATTCTTAAGAGAAAAAAAAAATTATGGTTTTCTCTCTCTATATGTCTTTTTTCCTTTTTACTATTTGAACTATAGATTTTTTTTTTCAAAAGAAATTTTCCTTCAAGCAGATTTTAATTTATTATATACAACTGTTTCAGAATACAACTGAAGTTTGCGTTTAATTTTTTTTAAAAACCAAATTTTAATTCCAGGGATGGAAAACCTTCATCTATTAAAATCTTTTAACTTCTCAATTGAATCAAGGTTATTTATTTAATTTCTAGAATGAAAATTTATCTTTGAATCTGATGCGGAAAAACGAAACAATTCCTTTCGAAAATAAAAGAGAGAGAGAGAGAGAGAGAGAGAGAGAGAAAGACTTTCCCTATCTTTTTGCGATAACGTGTGGAACCACGAATTTAGGTAATGTTCTTTAGCTGAAGTTATCCAATTTTCTAGGTGTTTTCTAGAGAATGTGTGAAAGTGGGTCACAAAAAACAATTTGAATCGGAAATGCATGCATACCCAGTCAAACCCCTTTCTGATGTGAATCTCACGTTTTTTCTTCGTAAATTCCTCACGAGTTTGGAGTGGAATATTTATCTCCTTCATACATAAGAATAAAAGGGAGAAAGAGAGATAATTTCGCAAAAATACATTTTACCTGTGGTGCTTTTTCACCCTGTGACGGTGCAGGTGTTTTTCTTTTGGCTGTTGTTGCGTACTACTTTTTTGAGCGCAATAACAGTACCTCTTCAACAAAAAGTTTCTATTTCCTAAATAACTGATAAGGTTATCAAGGAAGAGTTTTATCCGATGCTCCTACTTAACAGTCTATCTGATTCAAAATAGAAACAATTCTGCATCAAAATTTAGGATTTTATTTATTATATTGTTATGAAAGCCTTAATAAACCAGAATTTAACTCAGAATAACAAACAAATTTTCCCATTTTACTACACTAAATTTGGAAATAAATACTAAAATCAAACATCGGTTTACAATAAAAAGTAGAAATGTAATTTATAAGTTGCCGGTTAAATCATAAGAAGAAGCTTTATACATAAAGAGGTAATTTTAAAATATTTTTAGAAAAATAATTAATAATTGGGAATTTTGAAAAAATTAAAAGTAATTGGGAGAAAAAAAAAGAGAAAAGTTATGTTAAAACTTTTGGGACAAAATCTGGGGTCACAAAAACAGCTGAAGAACTCTTGATCATTTTCTAATTAAGTTCTGAAGAAGCAAAGGAATTTTCGGGGCCTTCCTTCCCTCATCAGAGCTAGTTTAACTCCCTTGGGCGTTTTCAGGCAATGCAGGTTTCGATATATATATATATATATATATATATATATATATATATATATATATACTCCCCCCGTATAAAATTGTGAATTATTGACAGGGTCGTGAATGCCACAAGTGGTATTCACATGAGTTCTATGCTTTGTTTTATAGTAATGAAAACTGGTATTTGCTTACTAATTGCATGTCATTAGAGAGCGATACTATCAAAAGATAGGTGTTTGGCGTTATTCTAGCATTTTTACTAGCATGCAATTTTCAGCGATTAATCGCTGAATTGCGATTAATACACGGGTAAAAAACTGAATTCGCTTTCTTTTTCAAGTCGATTGGAGCTTTGATAGAAATCTACAAATTTGGTGTAAAAACCATATACCAAATTCCATCTATCTGGCTATTGTGTTTGCATTCAGACAGATAGATATTCAGAGACATATTTAGATATAGACAGACGTATAGATATAGACAGACAGATAGATAGATATTCAGACAAACATTTAGATATAGACAGACAGATAGATAGATATTCAGACAGACATTTAGATATAGATAGACAGATAGATAGATATTCAGACTGACATATATATTTAGACAGACAGGTAGATATTCAAGCAGATAAATATTCACACAGACATATATATTTAGACAGAAAGATAGATAGATATTCAGGCAGACATATATATTTAGACAGAAAGATAGATAGATATTCAGACAGACATATATATTTAGACAGAAAGATAGATAGATATTCAGACAGGCATATATATTTAGACAGAAAGATAGTTAGATATTCAGACAGACATATATATTTAAACAGAAAGATAGATAAATATTCATACAGACAGATAGATATACTTTTAAAAATGTGTTTTTTCGGGGATACTTCCTACGTGAAGATTCGTCAAAATCTCGATTTAAAATTTCCCGACATTTATTATACTTTTCCCTCGTATTTTTGTATATTTGAAAATTTAAAAACAAGAAAAGAAAAAGGAAAATAGTTCACTTATGCTAAAATGCAGGACACCAGTAAAATAATTTTTTTTTCAGTATTTTGTGTACAAAACAGAAGCTTAAATTTAAAAGTAAGTAAAAATTTTATATTTTCTAACGCACTAACAGAATTTGCTGAGGTTGTTGATTTGCGAGTCATTCAGATACAAAAATAAATAAATATTTTTTTTAAAAAAAAATCAGCTTTATATTCAACCGATTTTGAAAACACTCTTTAAAAAACTCTAAGAATGAAGTTCTGAAATGCTTAAATAGTCATCATTTGAGATAGTGAATTTTAATTTTAAAAAGTTCATGACTTTTCCAACTTGATATTTTCGCATTGGCCATTACGCAGATTAAAATTAGAAATATATTTAATTCGTGTTTGGTGAGGAGAAAAAGCAAAAAAAAAAAAAAAAAAAAAAAAAAAAAAAACATCATACATCTTCCTGGTTTTTTTAATCCCTTCCTCAGGTTATAATGAACATGAGTGACAAACAATTCCTTTATGAGGTTAAATACCACTTTCAGTAATTGTCTGTCAAAATCATTGTTTTCTAAAAGAAAATGGCCGGAAGAAAACTGCCAAATGACCATTAATAGGTTTTTGTCAATATGTAGAATGAAATGGAATGTTGCTTCATTCGAAGTTCCTTAACGGTTGCAAAAAACTTAACCATTGAGGTCATGTTTTTTTTCCTTTCGAGGAAATATCTGAAAGAATAATTATCACATTTAAGTTCTTTAAATTTTTAATATTCTTCTCAAGAATACTCATTTTTATTTTCATGGTTTTAATTATATTTCAATACATTTTTAATAAAGAAATTTTGATAATTTTTGAGCAATTTTGGCATTTCATTTCATTTAATTACTAATTCTCCAAAAAGATTATTCAATTTGCACCGTATGTACTATAATTCATCAAAGGCATATCATTAAATAAATTCTCTATTTTCACTTTCTTTTGTGAAAATTGGATAAAATTGAAATATTTTGCCATTGTTTTATAAATGCACCGTTTGACAAATTGCTATTTCAATTTTCTACCCAAGTCTTGAAATTACCTGAAGAATGGTGTTTCAATTTAGGTTACAGAAAAAGAAAAAGAAGAAAAAAAGAAAATGATATATAGAAGAAGAATTTTCTAAGTGTTTCATTCTTTTCTCTGTTTAATGACTGATGTTTGATTTTACAGAACATCTTTTTTCTTACGAATCGTGTTTATTATTTTTAAGAAACACGCTGATATTAAATAAATTATCAGTCTTCCTTCCCAGAAGCAATAAAAGATAAAACTATTACATTGTATCGATATAATGTAATTGTACCATTAGCTCTAACAATACTATTTATTTTTAAGGCTCACTGCTAACTTAAGAAATAATGTCTCAATTCAGACTAATGGAAAAGGCAGAGAGAGCAAATGATACCTTAAAAAAGAATACAAGCTGTTGAAATCCCCCCACTTTCTAATGACTGATTTCTTCATACTTATGTCCCAATCTTAAAATATTGTTGGTATCCTTCGCCATCCGAAGATGAGAGCAATAAGATGAAAGTGAACCCATAGAAGAAAGCAGCCGTGGGTCCGGTATAGAATCACGAAGAAACCTTTTGACCTCGAACTCGGTTCGAGCCTCACCCTTTAGCATTATCGGTCAATCAACAGGAATTAGCGTCATTTCGCTACATTTGGCGGGATATCTCTCATTTTCTGGAGTGACCTCCACATTTTTTCTTACTTCGTAGATGCGTTTGGTAATCACCGTTTTCATGGCATTTACATAGATAGCCTTTCATGTTACAAAGTGTGATGATTATTTCGAGCACGCATCATCTCAGACATTCCTTGCCGAAGGTCTGAAACAAAGCAATGTTATAGTTCATGTGGCTTTAACTATCTAAATGACGAGTTAGAAATAGAGCAGATGGTTCTGTAATGACTTTTCAACCTCGCAGGTCGGTGGTTCTGAATATATGATTAAGAGATGCATTCAATTTAAAAGTTTTACATATCGTGACAGTCTAGGGTGAACGTTTAAGGCTATTTTGATAACAAAATATGCTAATTCAAAGCAATGAAAGATTAACTGCATAATTTTTTCTCCTTGAAACTCAGATTGTCCTAAAATGTTTACACACTTTGAATAAATATTACTTAAAAAATTTAAAAGCGTTCACTGAATTTCGTCACTTAATTTGCAACAGATGCAAAATGTTACTAAATTTCATCATTAAATTTTTAACAAATGTGGAATTTTGTGAAACCGGTGTTCGAATTCTTAACGCTTGTGTCTCGGTACTGCTGAAAAATGGTCAATCAATGGAACGGTTTTTCTCAATGGAAGGTTGAAATCTCAATGGATCAATGGAACGGTTTCCCTCAATGGATGAATGAAATTTCAATGGATCGATGAAACGGTTTTTATCAATGGATGAATGGAATGGATCAATGGAACTGTGGTTTTTCGCAAACGGCACCCAATGCTTTAGGTGACATTCATCCATATTTAGTTTCAACAAATATTTTCAGCTTCTTAATTGCAGCTGGTCTTCAACTAGAAATATTGTTTCATGTATTCCCTCGAAAAGAAACTCGTCAAAGTGAGAATGGGCGAATGAGGAGAGAATGAAATGCTACCTCTTCTTGTTAACCATCTGTACTCCAGAATCCATCAAGATATGTATTCGGGTAGCAAAGGTGCCCCATTCTGCTGCAAGTATCATTCTTTAGCATATCTTGAATGTATGGTGTAAAAAATTCTTGCTCCGTCAAGCATCTCAGTCGCGATACTCTCAATAAAGACAGTTTGACAAATAATTCTACACAGCTGATGTAGCACATGAGAAGGCCGCATGTTGTTCTTATCAAACAAGGATTCTCAATTGCAAGTATCTATAATTATGATGATTGTCTGAGCCATAATTTATTAAATGTATTTTGTTCAGAAATGCAATAACACTCTAATTCTAAAAGAAACATAGAAAATTATTGCATCCTTTATTGCAAATAATTAATGATGAGAAATAATTATAATGTGTTCCTATAGCTAACAAGCTATGATTTTCTTAACATTTTTTAATTATTAATTTTCATCAAGGAATTTTTATAAATGGTAATTATTTTTTATATTAAGGTTACTGAAGGATTTATATATTTTTGGATAGTCGGCTTTTCTATAATCATCAACAAATTTTAGTATTTTTTTTCATGAAAAATATTTGAATGAGAAAAATTAATAATTATGTAATATATTATTATTATTATTCAAGAATAGACTATGATACTTATTCAAAAAGGAGCTTCAATAAATGCATGCGTAGAAGAGAATAAATAACTGTTCTCATACTCACTAAGTCTTTATTGCTTTCTTTAATAAAAAGAATTCATCGAGTGTTAATAAAGTGTCTTTTGTCGCATAACCATAATCTCATTTTTCTTTCATCTTCTATTTATAATAAAGGAAGATGTAATTCCATATGCTTCTGACACCGTTTCAACCACATCTGCCAATTTCAGTATATGCATACTTTCAGCACTAAAATAGAAGCAGTTGGAAGCCTATCTTATTGATACCCTTTTAACTGTATTTGTAAAGAGATGGATACTTAGTAAAGAAAATGTTATTTTATTGTTATTTTTCCTTTTCTTTAATAGAAAGTACCTTTTCCGTCCTCTTCTTCCGACATTCAAGGATGCTACTCTTGTAGACTGAAAACTCCTTTTGTGTAGCTGTAAAAGGGAATGTCAATCTATTTAAATAAGTATTTTAGACTTACTTGAAGAAAATATTCGGAATAGAAAAAAAAAATCATTTAAAAGTATCTGTTAAGCAATATGTTTTATCTTGTTTGCGTTATAATACAAATAGCCTCAAAAACCTTTAATGAGATTGTTTTGTCAATTATTAAAAGTACTTCTAAGTTGGAGGGCTTAGGTACAGATTTTATGTGATTTTGTATAGATTCAACATAATTCTTACTTTTTATTTGTCCACTCAGGTTCAAGTAAAAATTTTTTAACTTGTAGTGGATGACATTTGATGTTAATATAGTTTATTCAAATATTAATTCACTAATTTTTATTAATTAATTATAAACTAACTCTCTCGCCAAAAATCTTCATTTCTTCACCGCCAATTAAGTAACGCATTCAGTTTGTTTTTCACCACGCTAATGAGGTTTGGCTTAACATGTTTTCAGCCGATTATTTCAAATGGTTATGTTTATTTTCTTGATGCTTGATGCATCGAAAATTAAACAATGTTAATTGATCCGTTTTTCATATTCATTTTGAAGTACTTTCGATTTAAAATAATACACGATAATGAAAGAAAAATTTTTAATCTGTATTGTGTTACCCCAACTGACGTAAAAAATTCGCGCATTTGCGTTGCCTCATTTGGCGTTGAAAATTCAACGACCACCGAGTGTCTTCTCATTGTGTTCTAATTTTTTTTCAATGGATACGGAATTGATTTTGTTAAGGCCAGGTATAATTTTATGATCAATTATTTATATTAATTGTAATTATTTAATAAAAAGTAACTAAAATAAAATTCCATAGCAAGTGCCATAAGTAAAAACAACAACTAAAACTATTTTGATGAAAACTGTTTATTCAATGCAAACGATACTACAGATGATTTAGTTTTCATTTTTTTGTATTGAATAATTCAGAAAAAGACTCCATTTAACTTTCAATGCAAAATAGAAAATTGATTGATGACAATTAGCCTTAATCAGAGAAAATAAAGAAGTGCTCTCAATAAATGCAATCGTTTTATTGCTGAAAATATGAAAAGAATTACTCTTCTGTTGTAAAGGATTCAACTTCTCAAGAAGTCGTCTCAGATTTATGATAAATAATGATAATGCTATACTTTTTTAACCACATTCGAATTTAAGTAGTAAGGAACAGGACAGCTTTCTTTTGTAAAAACAAAGGGTGTTCTCAAAAAAGTGACGATAACTGTTACAACTTCATCGTGCAAGGGAAAATGATGACAGCTCATTAGTTACGTATAAGTGGTTAAAAAGAAACTTGATGACTTTTGCCAAGAGTAATTGGAGTGGCGAAATTATCTTGGTTAAGAAAAACTTTCCTCAAATGGATACAAAATAAAAGAGCTTAGTTCGTTATTACTCTTTAATTCTCCAATAATTGAGTTGAGTGGATTGAATAAATTTCTTTAACGAGAGAAAAATGTGTCACTGGAAATTATTTTTTTCATCGCACTCTTATTGTCGTGTTTCGCCGATGGCAGATGCATAAAAGAAGATAATCAAAAGATTTTCTTTTCGGTAATTAATAAAGAGATTAACCTCTTCTTCCATTTTTTTCGTACTAGTGATTCTCTTGAAAATATACACAGATAAGTACTTGGCAGAGAGAAAAGGATCACCAATAGAGTGATTTTTCTGGAACTTTCTTTTACTATGAAAGAGTAGAATAAATTGATAATCCAAGAACTAACAAAAAGTTATGCATAAAAATTTAATGGAGCTATGACATAGAATTAGATTTAGAGCACTAAAGTTATTTTTCCTATAATTAATATTTAGAAATATTATTGCCGAGACCAAGATAGCCTGGTTGATAGGACATTGGATTCGCCTCCTTTGGACTGCGAGTTCAAATCCACCAGCCGAATGAACTCTCCGTGTGCGTGGTGGCTGGCTTAGGTTAAATCTGCCGCGGTCACAAAGTCTTCCAAGCCGAGAGTGACACTCCTGTGGTATTGAATCAGGCGTGTTCGTTCTCTGTTCCAGATCTAAGTTACGTTCTGTGGATAAATGCATGAATGAAGTACGCCCTGAGAAAAAGGGGTTGAGACTTGTGTCAGCTAGAAGTCAGACTTTTGTCTTTGGGTGCTCAGAGATCCATACCCTCCGAAGCTACTGCACTCCTTCTTCAATTTTAAAGCGGAACGTGAGATCAACAAATGGTATTGGCAATTTGAATAGATAGATTTACAAACATTAAATATTATAACTAGTCCATTTAAAAAAAAATGTTTCTAACATTAAATTTAACTATATAATTACAAATTTATAAAAATGTATTTTTGATATGGGATTGCCGTAGCAAAATTTGTTTGGGATGCAATGGCGTAACATTACGATCTAATGTAAGAATACTTTATAAAGAACATAATGTAATTAAGTTTGATGAAGGTGTTTATATTAGATATAAAATTACATGGAAGAAAATTGAAGCATCCAAAAAAACCTAAGATTTACAAAAATTTCATAATGCCAGTCAAAGTTTGGCAAAATATTATTTATCCTAAATTGTGGAAATATAATATTTCCTAATGCATTAAACCATATATAGTTTTAATTGCACAACTGACATAATATAAAGATGGAAATATATTTTATGTTAACTGGATTTTGTTTTACTGAATTGTCTCATGTTAAATAACTTCTTAAGGTGTTTTCGTATCACTTTAGATCAGAAATATTTTCTTTTTTGTCATAACGTTTGACTTACATTTGCAATATGGCATTCATTTTAATGTTATTGGAGTATAAATAACATTGAAAAAGTTTATGCACAGCATCAAAAGTTTATTTCTTTGAATATTTATAATTCATTAATCAAGAAAATCATGCACAAACCAATTGGTATGATATAACTAAGTACATCATTGAGTATTTATAACCAATTAATCAAGAAAATTATACTCAAACCGATTGGTATGATATAAGTAAATCATTGAATAATTATAATCCATTAATCAAGAAAATAATACTCATACCCATTGGCACGATATAACCAAGTATGAAATTGAGTATTTATAATCCCTTAATCAAGATAATTATGCTGAAACCAACTGGTAACATATGATCATCGTTTATAATATAATTTAAAAGTTTTGCAATAGGTGGTATACAGTAAGAACACTGACCTTCTTCGGTCTTTACGTCATTTTATTTATGCTATTACCACGAAATAAGAATACTTATTCGATGCCAAATATCGCTGCATACCAAAAGTTTGATTTTTGTCTATTTCGATCTTTTCCGAATTTATTTGAGAAATAAATGAATTCTTAATGAAATTCTAAGACTTGAGCCAAATTTCCGCTATTTGTAGCAAACACTCAACAACGCAGTTCGTATCTCCATTTCTTTTGAAACATACCCAGATGATTTTCTTTTGACACCTAGACCCAGTCTCTCAATTATAATATCATTATTTTCAGTTTAGCACTTTTCCTGTCTATGCCAAACTGGTTGCTATAGATTGAATCTTTTTATACCATTTCAAGAACTTAGATATGCTATCTTTTGTTAAGTTTCACTTATTATCTTCTGAACTCTTAAGAAATGTAGTCCTTTTTATTTAAACGTGTTATTTTAAATCACTTTCTTGGAACTGAATTCTTTTTGAAATTTTGTGTCTGATTTTTTTGAATATTTTAAAAGTGCATTAATAAAAGAGCTGGCACACCTAAGAAAACAGCTCAATGTTCTTAATCGCACTCACATAAAAGTTCGTTCACAATTGAAGCCGAATGAAGAGAGAACTGCTTGCCGGTAGCCAAATCCGGTCGGATTTCTGATGAACACAAAAAGACTTTACAGTTCAATGAGAATGTATTCGCATGTAGTTCGTCATTTCCTGCGAACCCATAAATTAAGTACTTTCAAAACAATCCCCCCCAAGGTCCGCTTCTTGGTAATGTAGGTTCGAGACCCGATTCCACCGAAAAATCGTCGTGTAAGGGAGTCTGTTGCATGTTAAATCCGTCTGGACCAAACGTCCTCACGTTGGTATGGTATGGAGAAGGAGGTGCCAGTTCAGTTGTCGTCCTCGTTTTCTGACGGTGGTTCAAAATTATGAGGTCCATCCCAAAATAGCCCTTGTGTTCCTTTAGAACGGGACATTAATATAACTACACTAAACTAAATCTATTGGTAATGAATGGTTGGTAGCTGGAGTTGTTTTCCCATAATTCATTTTGGGTTTGCCATGTAAATATTTTTCTCGAACTTTTCTCTACTGAAGTGTGTATGAAGAAAATGAAAGTATGGCATTAATAATTGATGAGATAATAAAAGATGACTCGACGTAACTTTGAAAACAGTTAAGAAAAATTACTATTCATTTGGAGAAATGCTACTTCGGGGAAGCTTATGTTATTTCTTATGGCACTTAACATAGACAAGCTCATGGGGTAGTCTGCGTTTTAAGCCTAATCAGAGTCTCTTGCTTTGTAGTAGTGTCAACTAGGGCCAAGAGTACAACTTTTGCTACTCATCACATTCGCTTGAGCAGCTCCTTTTTACAGCGGGGGGGGGCATATTCACACGCCTTACAGATAGAACACAGAACAACCATGCTCAAACCTGGACTCGAACCCAGATCACGAGAGCTTAACATTTAAAATATAATTAATGCACCAGATTCATGTAATAATTTTTTTAATATTTTGTTAACTGGCTTTAAATAAAGAATTTGGCGTAAAAGCAAGAATGGGAAAAATAAATAATACATTTTCACTTACTGATTTCATAATAAATAATTTTACTTCAGGATAGCTGAAACTGCTTGACTTTTATAGAGTAATATTTAATGTCCACACTCTGCATTAGGAGCTAAAACATTTAAAAAGTTTCATGTTGTTCTGCGCCGAAGAAAAATATGGAGAATTAATCTCATTCAGTAAATAGTTACCACTAATGTTATTACAAAATTACCAAAAATCACAGGTTAGTTCTAAATATGTATATTTAGAGATTTCCAGATTTGTCCTGAAATTGAACGAAATGTCCTAGATTGTCCCACTGTTTACTTATTACTAAATAATTCACCTCAAAAACATTTAAATATGATTTAAGAAAGAAAAAAAAAGACATTTTCTGAAGAATTTTCATTTCATTTCCAATATATTAAAAGGCCGGCGTCGTGGCATAAGGGTAGCGCGTCTTCCCTGTGATCTGGGCCTCCATGGTTAGAGGCCTGGTTCGGTTGTTCTTCTGTGTTCTATCTGTAAGGTGTGTGAATGTGCCCTCTTGTAAAAAGGGACTCTGCAAACGAATGTGATGAGTGCGTAGCAAAAGTCGTACTCTTGGCCCTAGTTGGCGCTACTACAAAACAAGAGACGCTGTTTAGGCTTAAATCGCTGTCCGAGCGATTAAGCGATCAACAACAATATATTGAAAACAACAATAATATATATTGAAAACAACAACAACAATATATACTAAAAAAACAACAATAATAATATATATTGAAAACAACAACAATAATATATATTGAAAACAACAACAACAATATATATTGAAAACAACAACAATAATTATATATTGAATACATATAACAAAACAACAACAACAATATATTGAGCGCACGGAAAAAAGAATTTATTGGAACTTCTTAATAGATAAAAATGATAAGAAATACGGAAATAGTACAATTTACGATTTTGTATCTTTTCTGCATTATTTTTTAGAAATAAGTAAATAAGTAAGGAAAGGAAAGAAAGAAAATTTAAAAGAACATTTTTTTTATCGTTTATCAATTATTTTATTGTTACTGAATTTATTTGTTTGTTCTTTTTCTTTTTGGATTTTATCCAATAGCTTCCACCTCCACCTCGGGGGAGGGGGGGGGTCATGAAAATACATCCCGCTTTTGAAATTCTTAAAATCGAGTCTATTATTTCCCAGCTGAGATGATAAAACATTTAATGGAGTTTGTACAAGCCTAATTTTAATGGAAAAAAAGTACATATAATTTGGCAAAAAATAAATAAGAAATTAAAGATACTAACTTATAACAATTCAACCAACATCACAGTTAACGTTATTTCCTATAATTTTGTTGGATGTCTTAAACGTTAGCCTTCGCATTCCAGTGTGTACAGATAGTTGCATCGCTTATAAAAGAAGCACATTGTATTTGAAAACACAATTCCACAGCTGTTTTAATATTCCTCTTAAGGTCAACGTTTTTTGAAAATTGTTATGAAAGGATCACTTTTTATCCCAGTGGAGGCTCTTGTTTTAGATTTATAACCATCTTGAGAAATTACTATGTGGAAACTGTGAAAGCTTTTAAGTGCTTTTATGCTGCTGAAAAGCTGCAGCTCACTCTTTCCAAGTGCGAAAAAAATGCGTCTAATTTAACCTCTTCAAAGAGTGACTCAAATAAACGCTCCTTTCAAACACGTCAGTTTTCTTGTTAAATAAATCAGATTTTTAGTTGCATCGCGAGGAGCTTTGACCGATAAGTCAATATGATGTTTCTTTTGATTGTACACTTTTAATAGCGCATACTTCAGGCGGTTTTGTTTGTTTGCATAAGCTGCCGCGAAAACGAAACATGAAGAGTTCAAAAGTCCTCGTTAAAAATCCGGAAATCATAGATGATTGCTTTTAGTTTTTACGCGTATTTACATTATTACTTTGCGCTCTAGAATGAAATGTTTGAATAGCCTAAAGAAGTGGTTTAGATTTCTTCATATTAATTTATTTTTCGTTTGGAAATACATACATGGGAATTCTTGAAGCTTTTATTTCCGCGTATGAGAATAAAATAACATTCTTGGCATTTTTATTTCAATTTCAGAAACGTAATAACAATAAGCATTTTGAAATCTGAAAGTAATCGTGTTTTCTGTGGTTTTTTCTTTTATTATGTAAAGTCTCTGCGGAAAGTTTCTGAATTTTAATGATGTGGTTATTATTTGACTAAAAAGAAAGTAATTTTCTTCTTACATTGTCGGAAAAAATTGTTGGCTGTATAAATTCCAAAAAAATAAAAATATGCATTCGTTTTAAAAAATATAAAAAATGAAACTATTAACCGCAAGCGCTTCATGTGACAGAAAAATGTCGTAAGCGAAGAGTTTCTATTTATTCTGAAATATTCACAAAAAAAGAAATGGCATTTGCTTTCAAAATCGCTCTGCAGTACGACCTTATTTTCTTGACTGAGAAGATTATATTCCTTTTTCTTCTTTGAAACGTCTTGAAAATGCTAAAATTTCTTATACGGATACATATTTTTAATGCGTAATCTATGCAAACAATTCTTTTTACTTGAACCGGTTCATAGTTATACTTTGTGACAAAAAAAACCCTTTTAAACTACAAGTATTAACTAAAAATAATGAATCGGATATAATTTTAAAAACCTACAAAATAAAAATAGTCAATCATTTACCATTAAAATGATTTTCTTACTATTTAAAAAAATAATATAACGCTCTAATTTGTAAAAGATCCAAAAGACTAAAGTCATTATTATTTTTTTATTCTATGACAATAGAAATTAAGAATAAGTTTTGTTCATCTTATTTTACTGTTTGCTCAGTTTTGGATATTCCTTATAAATTGATGATATTGCTATTGGATCAAACTTATTTCTTAATAAATCAGTATGGGTAATTAACTGCATAGTTTTAATATAATATTCCGAAATATCTGTTGGCAGGAAAATAAAGTTAATGTTCTGCAAGAAAAATAAAATCCTGATCTTTGAAAAAAAATACTAGTTAAGGAAGCTTACATTAAAAAATGTAGTTATATTAACTTCGCGCTTTTAAAGCAACACTAGTGCTGTTTTGAAACGGCCTTTATAATTTTGAACCATGGACAGATTACGAGGATGACACTTGAGTTGGCCCTCCTCTCTCCAAGTTTTTGCAGAAAAACAAAAACCCCGACGGGTTCAGCGAGTACAAAACGAGCTTACACAATCTTTCTTTAGTGGCATCAGGTCTCGAACCTCCGCTCCTAAAGACTTTCACACATGCCATCGCGGACCTTGCGTCAATCAAAGGAATTTTATAAAGAAAAAGTGTTAGTAAACTGAATTGCTATTAAAATTAAATCACGTGATGAAAAGCTGATTCAGCTTTAAAAAGTGACTTCCGATTTATAAATTATCTAAAAAAATAAAAATAATCTAAGTCTGGCCACTGACGCTACAAGCACGGTAAAACTCTTAGGCATAAAAAATGAACACGAAAAAATTGCAGTCTTTTTATCTCCAAGAATATAAGAATTTTATAAATTACTAAAATAATTTTTTATTAGTTTTCTTAGTTCAGTGTATTAAGTGACGCTTAAAAGTAACACTAAGTTTACTTTCGGACGGACTTCCTAATTTGGAACCGTATATTATCTTTTTATCATTTTAACAGCATATTATCTTCTTATCATTTGAACCGCATATTATTGTTTTATCATTTGAACTGCATATTATTGTTTTGTCATTTGAACAACATATTATCGTTTTATCAATTGAACCGCACAAATTGCTTTATCATTTGAACCTCATATTATCGTTTTGTCATTTGAACAACATATTATCTTTTTATCAATTGAACCTTATATTATCGTTTTATTATTTGAACCGTATATTAGCGTATCATTTTTCTGCTATTTACTGAGAAAATCCATTTAAAGATTTAGTTATTTCTTATTTATACAAAAGAAAAGTAAAGCTCTGAAAAAAAATGTTTTTTATTCAAATGCAGTATTATTAACTCAAACATCCTCAAGAAAAGGTGAAATCGAAATTTTTAGTATAAGCTATAAAAATTTGTAAAGTGTTTAGTGCGACACCTTTTCAAACAGTAGAGGCTGTTCTCCCAGAAACTTTTTCGCATAATCTCCAATAAAGATCTTATTCCCCTTCCTCAGCATTAAATTGCGGACCTTGGATAAGACCGTGAATAACTTCCACGGCATTAATGAACGAGTTTAAGAATATAGGTGTTTGACGAGAATTTCTCATTTTTAATGTGATGTATTTTTATGTGATGTAATATAGCCACTAGACAAAAATACTTACTCATGTCATGGGGATGTTATCTGGCATATGAGACTTTCACCTCGTACTCTCCCACCAGTGGGTAGTCGTAGAGACGAACGATAAATTTGTTGTTGGTGGTGATGTTGGCTGTTATTTCTAATACACCTAACATCTTTTGTTGCCAGTAGAGGACACCACAACATATGTATATTAACGTTGCTTATTCAAAATCTCGGGTCACCATTGTAGGTGATAGTTAGGACTATTGGATCGAACTCGCAACGTTAGGGTTTATAGCCGAGTAACATAACCACTAGACAAAAGTAATTACTCGTGTCATGGGGATGTTATCCGAATTATGAAGCTTTCACCACAAATCTATCGCGATATTATATATTTTGGTCGCCTTTTTGCCAATCGATTGACACCAAAATTTGGTACATAACTATAACCACAATTGTAATCATAATATAACGTAACAAATTTTAATGATTTAAATCATTGCGTTCATGAGTTATTCGGTTTACATGAATGAGAAAGTACTGGCTGACAAATATCCAATCTTTGGTAAATTTAGTTTTAAAAAAATTTATAAGAAACTATGTTTTAGACGTTAAAACAATGTACCAAATTTTAACTACTTAACTCTTTGTGTTTGTAGTTATCGAATTATCTTACCCTCGAATAGTCAGACAGACAGATTTCCTGGGAATGGATATCTGTCAGAATTAGATGGAAATATACAAATATGATCATAATTTTATGTATCAAATTTCAGCAGTTTATCTCAAAGTGTTTCAGAATTATCATATTTATAGACAACTATAATGCAAAAAATTAGTTTTTTTTTTTAACTCTGAGATCTAAAATGTAGAAATTCGTCAAAATTTCGAGTTCTGAATACACGATTTTTTTGACAATTACAATATTTCCTCACTAATCCGTATTTGAGAAGGAAAAGTAAGGCGATTTTAATAAAGATTTAAATGTTAGAATAATAATAGAAGTAAAAATTAATTCTCAACAGCAATAATAATTTAAAGAATTATAAAAAATTAGATACCATAAGTAATTCAAAGGTAAAATTTATTTTGATATGTAAAAGAATTATATTCATTTTAAAGAATTGAATTCAACTCTTGTTCTGTTTCTTTGAACTTTAGAGTTCTCATAAACAAAACCAATTATTTAAAAGCTTTTATCAGAAAAATAAACCAGGAAGATAAATTATCAGCTGTGAAACCAAATTCTTAATAACAGTTATCCTCAACCTGCAAGTCTTCCGACATTAAAATAAATGAACGGCAAAACAATCCAGTCATTTACTTCAGCGGTTTCCTGGGAGAAATTAATTTCAGAAATAATGCTCCGAAATTTTATAATAACTTGACAAAAAAAACCCACACCCTTAAAACATGCTGAAATCCGAATTAATTGCAATCGTCATGATATAAGATAGAAATGCGTCCCTCATATGGCGATATTCCCATAAAAAGAATTGGGAACAATTTGGCGAATAATTGGCCGTATTCCGAGAATTCATCGAAACACTCTCCGAAAAGATAAACGGGCGATTGTAAAAAACATAATTTTTAATAATAGCATCTATCCACTGTTACATCTCGAGAACAATCCGTGCATTAATTTGCGTGATAAAGCGTTTCAGCTGTTTAAATGTTTCGAAATTAATTTCAGCTTTATTCTTGAGATCATACGCTTTCAAATAACTCGCCAAGACATAGGCCACGAGATCGTGATAAAAGCACATCGCCAAACTGTCGATGTTGCCTAACATGCTCGAGCACTTATGGTTCATTGTTGTGTGTGGTGAACCTAATTCACGTCTTCGCTCTCGTTTCGTCACTGCAACATGCACTTTCACCGAACAGTTATAAAAAAATGGCTGAATATAAATATACCTAACCATCCTGAATCGCTCACCTTGCTGCTTCCGCGAATGCCATTGATGTGACCTGACTTTAGGCCCTTTGCACCAGTCAGCTTTTCTTGTTTTCTTCTTTACCTTTTCTTTCTGGCTCGCCTTTGGGGAGAGTAATGTGCTGGCTTGTCCTTAAGCAAGGCCATGCTTCACGCGAACGAATAGTCACTGACGTAGAGGGTAAGTCGCTGCTGAAAAAGATACGAATCCAGTTTGGGCTGAGAAAAATGCTAAGCTATCTCTTTTCGATGCCATAATGAAAAATGGTAAAGGTAGCAGCTGAAATAAATGGCTGTCGTTCACCATTTAATAAATGTTATTTGAGCAGCCTTTTTGTCCGAGTCAATCATTTTGGGGCAAACTAAATGCGTAGAAAAAACAATGGAAAATATTCTTCTCTCCTCCCATTCGTTTCTTTTTCTTTCATAATTGAAACGTGGAAAACATTTGATTCTAAGGTGAAATTCCAAAGTAACTTTTTTGGCATTGTTTTGGATGTTAGCAACAAGTTTAAAATTGTTGCTTAAAATTTTTAGCAACAATTTTGAGTATTTATTTGTTTATTTGTGTCGGGGGTCTCAGTATTCAAAATTAACTTGATTTTTTTTATCTGCTATTAACAAAAAAATTTCTATTTTAAATACAAATATGGAGAAAGACATAAATAATACATAGATTTTTTTTTCTTTTAAGTTTAAAAATATTTTAAGAGAAGATACTTGCTATCAAATGTTGCTACATTAATAATTGCTATTTGAGTAGATTTTTGTCCAAATTATTTATTTTAGGGCAAATTAAATGCGTAGAAAAAACAATGGAAAATATTCTTTTTTCCTCTCCTTCGTTTCTTTTTCTTTTATAATGGCAGCATGGAAAACATTTAATTCTAAGATGAAACTCCAAAGTAACTTTTTCAGCTATGTTTTGGATGTTTTTAGCAACAATTTTAAGTACTTATTTTGTTTTTGTCTCGTTGTTTCTTGTCTTGAATATTGAATTTACTTTTATCAGCTAATAATTTTTTTTCTATTTTAAATACAAATATGCTAATAAGAATTTTTTGATCCACTAATATAATTTTTTTTCTATTTTAAATACAAATATGGTGATAAGCACAAATAATACACATAATTTCTTCTTTTAAGTTTAAAAATGTTTTAAGAATAAATATATGTTAACAAATGTTACTAAATTAATAAATATTATTTGGATAGCTTTTTTGTTTCAGTTATTCAGTTTGGGGACAAACTAAATGCGTAAAAAAAACAATGGAAAATATCCCCCCCCCCTTTGTTTCTTTTTCTTTCACATTGGCAACATGGAAAACAATTGATTCTAAGGTGAAATTCTGAAGTAATTTTTTTAAACTCTGTTTCGGATGCTTTTAGCAACAATTTTAATTATTTATTTTATTTGTGCCGTTGCTTTCATTCTTGGAAATTAACTTGATTTTTTTTCTTCTAATAAAATTTTTTTCTATTTTAAATACAAATATGGAGACAGGCACAAATAATACATATAATTTCTACTTTTAAATTTAAAAATGTTTTAAGAATAGATATATGTTGTTACTAAATTATTGAATGTTATTTGAATAGCTTTTTTGTCTCAGTTATTCATTTTGGGGACAAACTAAATGCTCAGAACAAATAATGGAAAATATTCATATCCCCTTCCATAATGACAAAGTGAAAAAATTTGATTCCAAAATGAAATTTCGAAATAAATTTATTTAGCTTTATTTCTGATGCCTTTTTAGCATCAATTACTTATTTTGTTTTTGTCTCGGAGTTTCTAGTCTTGCAAATTAACTCGAATTTTTTTGATCCATTGATAAGATTTTTTTTCTCTTTTAAATACAAATATGGAGATAGACACACATAATACATAGAATTTCTTCTTTTAAGCTTTAAAAATGTTTGAAGAAAAGATATATGTTAGCAAATGTTACTTGAATCAGGAACATTTAGTAGACATACAAATATTTTCAATAAATTTTGTATTCTTTTGAGTAAATATGTAATTCAAATTAATTCATTACCGAGAAAAAGTAAAGAATTTAAATGGGGATTTATTTTATTTTTTTATGCTTTAAGCAATCAAAAAACAAAAGGTGAAGGAAGTTCCGAGTCTTTTCATAGCTTTTATTTTATAAGATAAAAAAAGTGTTCCGAAAAATATTATTAAAGCAGTTAAAATCAAAAGGTTATTCTAAAAAGATTTTTTGGTATAATAATTTTCTAAAAAAACTTTTTTTGGAAAAAAAATAGTCTGGAAAGACCTTTTTTATAAAAAAAAACGTTCATAAGATTTTTTCGTAAAAAAATGTCTAAAATGACTTTTTATAATAATAAAAGTATGTTTTTATTACTTTTGTGAATGATTATGAAGCACTTAAAGGACTTTTACTCTTTTGTTTTTGTAATGGAAAAAATTGGTCTATACAGAATATCAGATTTATTATAAATTCAGAAAAAAAATGGAATTAAAATTTTTTCCTTAATAAGAATTTTTTTTAAAAAATATCTAATTCTTCTGGGCGATATTAAAATCCACAAACGAGAACAAAAGCAGTCCAAGGCCAACCTTCATTGTTTGTGCAATCCATTCTTAACACGAAGTAAGAAATATCACAACAAAAAAACTAAAGCAACATCTCAGTGGTTTACATTTTAACTTTTTTTTTACGTTTATCACTGTTACAGGCAAAATGGACTGTTAAAGTAAATATAATTGTCGCGTAAAGAAAAGAACGCTTATAAGCAAGGTTTCTGGCCTGCGGCTAATGATCCGCAAATCTTGAATGATATTCAAGATAGAAATAATATTAGTCAACTTAGAGATTAAAAATTCTATCAACAGTTTATTGCAAAATTCTTAAAGATGTTGTTAAGGTTGCTTTTTTTGTAGTCATTTTTTTAAACAACTTGTTTTATTTTGGCAATGCCATATCAAAATATCGTAAAGTATATTTACCAAAACATTTTATTGATTCAAAGCATTTATGTAGAGCTGTATCTACTTTCATATTACTTTATGTGATTGATTTATTTTGTTAGAAAAGGCGATAATGTGATAGTGTGCCACCAGTTACATAAAGTTTTGAATATTTTACTGTGTTGCTTTTTGAAGTAAGGATTCTTATTATAACAGAGAGCTAACAGAGAAAATAGAAAAAAATCATTGTCTCTAACAGCTATTGAAACAAATATAAAATTAATTTTTTCGACATTCTGCAAATTTGTTAAGATTTTTCCGACTTTAGTACTGTAGTTAAAAAAATGCTCTTTTTAAAAAATTAGTTATTATTTTAATAAATATATATATTTTTTAATCAGCCCCTCTCACCTTCGAACAATTATCGAAAAAGAAAACCAACCAACGCCACTATTAAAACTTATAAAATTTGTTATTACTTGTATTAATTGATTATTTTTTAAAAGTCAGCCTCTGTCACCTTAGAATAGTTATTGAAAGAAAAAATCAACCAAAGCCACTATTAAAACTTATAAAATGTGTTGCTATTTGAGTTAATAAATTATTTTTAAAAAGTCAACTCTGTCACTTTCGAACAGTAATCGGAAGAAAAAATCAACAAAATCTATTACTAAAATTTATAAAATTTGTTGTTATTTGAATTAATAGATTATTTTTTTTAAAGTTAGCCCCTGTCAACTTCGAATAGTTATCAAAAGAAAAAAAATCAACAGAAGGCATTACTAAAATTTATAAAATTGATTGTTATTTGAGTTAATAAATTATTTTTAAAAATTCAACACTGTCATCTTCGAATAGTTATCGAAAGAAAAAAAATCAACCAACGCCTCTATTAAAACTTATAAAATTTGTTATCACTTGTATTAATAGATTATTTTTTAAAAGTCAGCCCCTGCCACTTTCGAATGGTTATCGAAAGAAAAAATCAACAAAAACCACGACTAAAATTTATAAAATTTGTTGTTATTTGAATTAATGATTTTTTTTAAGTCAGCCCCTGTCACTTTCGAATGGTTATCGAAAGAAAAAATCAACAAAAACCACTACTAAAATTTATAAAATTTGTTGTTATTTGAATTAATAATTTTTTTTAAAGTCAACCTTGTCACTTTCGAACAGTTATCGAAAGAAAAAAATCAACAAAAGCCACTACTAAAACTAATGTTATGAAAAATCAATTTTAAGTCGTTTTTTTAAAACGTTTTTCGCAAAAAAAAGAAAGAAAGAAAGAAAAGAAAAGAAAAGAAAAATCCAAAAAAATTATTTATTTAAAGTTGTAAAGAAAAAAGAACCTGAATTTTAATCTCTACATGAATAAGTTTTTCATAATTTCAATTTAGGGTTCGAAGGGGCGAATTTGTCTTGTAAAAAGTCTATAAAAGGGCATTTCAGAGGAAAAGTCAATTTAAGGTTGAAGCTATGAACACTCTCCTTTTCCAAGAAATCTATTTTACGGCTCCTGTCTCATTTAAATTCTATTTCATTTTATACTCCTTTGTTACAAGTGGAAATTTGAATAATAAAATATTACGGCTTCAGACAATGCCTCGAAATGTGTCAGGGGTCTACATAGGTTGCATTCAAATCACCTATGACTCGATTTCAACGCAGCTGAAGCAGATAACAGCTAACCAGTTCCTCAGCTGATCTTCAGCTGTCGGATTTCGATTAATGGGAGATAGATTAAGCCATTTGTTTGACAATCCAATTCCCCATTGAATATGCTCATGTGGAACATTTACTGAAGACGTTTTCTAAATGCCCCTTCGATTGCATTGTGAGCCAAACAATTCGGTTCAAATACAAAGTATGATTAAAAGCATTCCAAAATCTGAAAGTGGAACAACCTTATTCAACCGAGCGTAGCTTCTTTTCAATTGCTCGCAGGATCAATTCTTCATGATAAACCAGATTCTGGGCTTAAAGTTCAAAGAGATCTTCCTTATCAATAATAAATAGGCACAATTTAAATTCATGAAGGATAAGTTGTATTTTTTAAGGTACTAAATTAAGAAGATGATATAAAAATTTGTAGATTTGGTGACATTTTTCGATTTCTACTTCTACTTTAGGAATAAAATTTCATTAAAATATAATAATGACTTTATATTTTTGAAAAATAAGTCAGCGGTTTAAGTATTAAAACGAATTAATTAAAAGATGAATGATAAGATGTGTTTCCAAATTTCAAATTCGATTTGATGACTTAGATCCCCCCATACACACACTGCTTCTTTTTTCCGCCGTAACAAAAAGAAAACAAATAAGTTTGTTAAGCGTTAGTTAAAATATATATACAGGGTATCCATAATTAAACGACTTATCTTTAAAGTTGTCTACAGGCGAAACTAGTGTTAAGAAAGTTATGAAATTTTGTATAGGACATAATGAGGGGATGGGAATGTGTTTGAGCGAATAGAAAACAAAATTTCAAAATTTCGCCACCATGGGCAGTTTTTCAAACGAATTACCATTTAGCATGTTTTTGACAAATTTCATTTCTGCAAAACTTATTCAGTAAGACGACCATCATTTTCCGCTACCATCTGGAATCGTAAGATAGAATTTTTTTAGTTCAAACCAATTCTCATCCCTTTATTATGTCCTATACAAAATTTCATAACTTTCTAAACAATAATTTCGCCTGTAGACAACTTTAAAGTAGGATCGTTTAATTATAGACACACTGTACATGGAAAGAAATTCATTCCTAAATACTAGAAGTCAAGAGGATTTTATTATCTAATTTTGCTTACAAATATTGAAAAATTTGAAAAAAAAGTCTCAAGTAAGGTTTTGAGACTTTTTTCATGTCTCGTATAAGCATAGTTACAGCAATTTTTCTATGGTTTATAAACCATGAATTCGTTAAATAAGAGAGTATAGAAATGAAAAAAAGTATTGCTAAAAATCCTATATACGGCTTGCTTTAAGTTCCAGCAATGGAAACATTTTGAAAAATTATCGAATATTTAGTGGCCAAAAATTTGACTTTTTTTTACCTCAAGGGAGGAATGGAATATGTTAGAGCGAATAGAAAAAAAAAGTTCAAAATTTCGCCACCTTGGGCCATTTTTAAAATGAATTACACATTTAGCATGTTTTTGATAAATTTCATTACAACAAAACTTATTCAGCATGACGACCATCATTTTCCGCTACCATCTGGATCGTAATATAGCATTTTTTTTATTAGCTCAAACAAATTCTCATCCCTTTATTATGTCCTAAACAAAATTTCATAACTTTCTAAACAATAGTTTCGCCTGTAGACAACTTTAAACTAGGGTTGTTTAATTATAGACACACTGCCCATGGAAAGAAATTCATTCATAAATACTAGAAGTCAAGAGGATTTTATTATCTAATTTTGCAAACAAATATTGAAAAATTTGAAAAAAAAAGATCTCTAATAAGGTTTTGAGACTCCTTTCATGTCTCGTAATAACATAGTTTAAACAATTTTTCTCTGATTTACAAACCATGAATTCGTTAAATAAGAGAATATAGAAATGATTTTAAAAATTAGTGCTAAAACTCCTATATACGGCTTGCTTTAAGTTCTAGCAATGGAAAAAATTTGAAAAATTGTCGAATATTTAGCGGCCAAAAATTTAGACTTGTCTGAGCTCAATTGCATGTTTATTCACTATAAATGATATGTAATGTTTTGTTTTAATCTGTATTAATTTACATGTGTTATAATTTTTATTTCAGTTTCCACTTCTAAGCTTTCCAGCTAAGTTTGAGCCTCTTAAATGAGCCATGAAATCGTAGACCTCGAGAGAATGAACCTTTTTCTTTCTTTCTCTTTTTTCCCCTTCAGAATTTTGGATAGACATATCTCCCCATCCTGTCGCCATGGTATGTGTGTGTATTAGCTTACTTATGACTCAGTCAACACCCTTGGGTGTCACATTTGATGACAGACCCGAGGTCATAGGTCTTTCTCGTCATCTGGCCATCCCCAAGAAGCTACTGGGCAATTCTCAGATTGCAAAAAAAAAAGCATTTTGTTGTTGGTTTACAGAGTTTTGTTTTTTTAACGAAATATAATCTAAGCAGAAAATTACTTTAAAACAGCAATTATTTATGTCTGTTGTCAGTTTATTTAATTTTCCTACGGCTGTCCATTTATCTGCTGATAGTTCAACGGCCACGAATGTCTCTTTTAAACTGTTGAATGGATTGCAAATTCTTTTTAAAGTTTATTTACTGATTTGATGGTTTTATTCAATGATTAAAGCTGTATGAACCATAAAATGTAATTAACGCTGGGAATTATCCGCTCTCTTAACTGTTATTATATATTCGATAATTGATTTATATAATCTGGAAATTGCAATTATAATATAAAGTAAAATAAATTGTATCAATTGAATTACCACTTGGTGAAAGGATCATTGTTATTGGACATTTGGAAAAGATCTATACAGAAGTTTATTTCGGATCCGAATTTTTATGATGTCCTTAAGTTTTCCAATTCCACATCATGATCTTAAGTAAACGAACCGATTCGAACCCGACCTTTTTGCAAGTTTCGTGATTTGTAATTGGCAGCAACTGCAATGTGAATTTGGCTACTATTTAAAATCGTCTCGTACAAGTGTTTTTTAAACGGCATATGAGAAGTGATTTAATCTCTTCGATCGAGGCGAAAGGGAATTTAGCTGTGTGCAACTAGTTTGTTGTTTCACCATTTTAACACTTGGGTGACTGGCAATTTTACACAGAAACTATGTTATGTCACCGGCTACATTTTTGTAATTGAATATGAAAGTAAAACATTCTAAAAAAAACTCCAATGAATTTTATTTATACTGAGTGAAATGAAATTAAACTTTGGACGTATTTTTTACATCAAAAAGTTCTTCGCCGATACGTTCCGTCATGGTTGAACATTTTGGAATTTTACTAAAATTCTTATAAAAATGGAAATACTAGGAAAAGTAATTTTTCTGTTATAGAGCGGACTAGACTAAACACGATACGCCAAGTTTTTGCAATGTTCTATATCGCCCTCGGTGTTATAAATTGAAACAGATAATGCAAGTGCAATGACGAGTTAACTCGTCACCGGTCAATAACGTTTGGACAGGAAAAGACGAGTTAACTCGTCACCGGGCAGCAAAGTGTTAAGATAGTTTCTTTCCGTTCGTTTAAATGTTAGACAGAAAAGATGAATAGTTCGAATCTGTTCATCAAGGAAGGTAATTTTCATTTGAGCTTTGATTTTAATATTTAACGTATTATTTTGATTACTCTAGCAATGAGCACATTGGCTTTATACTTTCTAATCGATAAAAAACATTTTAAGTAAACTTCTTTCAACTTTATGCCCCCTCGACATAAAATTTCACTGTCAACTTTGCTAAATTTTTGGTTTTGTTACTCATAGGAATAACAATTGTTCCTTCTAGATTGTATTTGATTGTAAATATTAATTCAAAAATTAGTAAAAACCGATCAACTATGTTTCTTCTCGTTATAGTAATGATAAGAAATAACAATTAAAAAAACATCCACAAATTGTACAGAAGAACGGTATCAAATTCCAAGTTTTCTGTATCGCGTACAATTTAGCAGCCTTAGTCCAAATAAAGTGCATACGTGACGTACGTCGGCTGACTGTAAGTCTCATTTACAGATAATCAAATATTTAACATTCTTTATTCATTCAAAGTCTGTCTCGACGGCTCAGACGTCTGAACAACAGGGGTGTTCTTATCGCAATGAAGCTTCAGATATATCGAATACATACAAAATAGATAAAATTCAGACAATAACGTCATTTTTACAGGTGAAATTATTTTTAAACAAAGTCTAATGTAGGCTCTAAAACAATTTTCACTCATGCGCCTACTTTACAGTTCACTTTCGCATTATTTGTTCTTCAGAAGTAATTCCCGAAGATCTTTATTAATGCTTACAGTCTCCTGCGTTATGCTATTAACCCATTGACTGCCAGACATATTTAGATCGTCTTGCCCTGGGTGCCAAGGCTTTATTTGGAAGAATACATGAAAATTTACAAAATATAATTATATTAAGTTACTTATATAATATTGTAATTACATTTACAGTAATTTTTATTGAAAAGAAACACTACGAAATAACTCGTAGCTGGCGTCACTGAATAAAATTCCTGTGCTGGTTGCCACTTACGAGTTATCTCGTAGTGCTCTTTTTTTTAATAAAAATTACAGTAAATGCCATTACAATATTGTATCAGTAACTAATATATAATATTTAAATTTCAATTATCTTGTATATGCACATACATATGTTTCATATCTTATCCTAGTTATCTAATCGCCTAAGTTATAATTTTTATAATAAAAATTGAAAATTAATACGTTTT
Organism: Argiope argentata; assembly: GCA_026289955.1. Lineage (NCBI taxonomy): Eukaryota > Metazoa > Arthropoda > Arachnida > Araneae > Araneidae > Argiope > Argiope argentata. Next base: position 8,592,170 of record JAOUZG010012691.1, read on the forward strand.
CTTTTACTCCATATAAATTTTTCATTTACCTTTTTAAAATATTTTTTAACTAAAATGTCAATTTGTAATTAATTTAAAATTACAGCATGCACTACGAGATATCTCGTAGCTGGCAGTTTTGATACACACGCTTAATACGAGATATCTCGTAGCTGGCAGTCAATGGGTTAAGAAATATATTCTTATATTGCTAAAAGTAGCCAAGTTTTAAGAATAACTAGTTTTTGCGTTTTTGTTGTTTTAAGATGTTACTGCTCTAATAGAAAAACTCGCGCTTATCAATATGTGGTCAGAAAACAATATGCATTGCACAATTTTTTCTGTTACAGAGATGGCATTTTATAACTACAAGAACATATAAAACCATTTTTCTGTTTCTTTTTAATTTGTCACTTCTAGAAGTATATCGATGATAGAAAGAATAAGCAATATAATGGTTTCTTTCATCATCATATTAACAGGTAAAATTCTGTAGATTAATATCAGGGGAAACACTTAAGATGAAAAACTTGGAGCGTTTGGAAAGATACCTTTCAGAGGTGTATTCAACTTTGATTATGGTGGTTTATTTTTAGGCCCGTTGCGTACAGCCATAAAGTATCAGAATTGTGTAATCGGTGGCATGTTTGCACGCTCCATCTGTTATGTATTTAGTTTTTTAGGTTCGATGCATACAACAGAATCCCCCCCCCCAAAAAATAAAAAGTATGTCAGAATTTTGTTGGCGGAGGTATGTGTGCCCTCTCCAACTGCTATCAAAGTTTTTCATTTCATATTATCGCTTGTACAGAATTGCGTTTCCACTCTTTATAAAGAGAGTCTGCTTCTGCTCCGATTTCGTTCTAACCTTTGCAGAAGTGCGAGCAAAATGGTTGTTAATGATTGGATCGATACTACTGTGGTTATATATACGGGGGCTATTTTCTTCAAGGTCCGATGGGTCGCTAAAGGAAAACTTCTGGGAAATTTCACTAGGTCTTGTGCTGTATCTGTAGTTGTCCAGGGGAACGCGTCGATTCGCTGTTGCCATTTCGGAGTATGTTGGAAGCACATAAACATGCTTCAAAAAATAATCTTTCGCCAAAAATGAGTTGCGTTCTGTCATTCAATTTCTTCTTGCTAAAGGAAGCAATGCAACTGAAATTTTGACTAATGAGTAAAGTGTACGGAGACATGGTCATGAGCGACAGCAAAGTGCGAAAATAATCCAGAAATATTGATGCTGGACGCACATATATTCATGATGCAGGCAGCCAGGAAAAGAAGCTAGTGTCAACCAAGGATCTTGTTCAGCACGTGGTACAGCCATAATTGCAGTTTTTACAAGCAAGATTCTTCAACGTCTTCGAAGGACAATTCAGAACAAGAGAAGAGGGATATTGCCGTCAGGCATTTTCCTTCATGACATTGCAAGGCAGTTGCAACAACGTTCCTTCAGGAACTTTTTATTTCGATGAATCACCTGCCATACAGTCCTGAATTGGCTCCCTCGGATTTTCATATCTTTCCTCACATGAAACGCTGGTTAGAAGGACAAACATTCGCCACAGACAACGAGCTGCAGACCTGCGTACAGAATTAGCTGAAAACACAGGCAGTGGTTTTCTATGATGAAGGTAGTGGAAAATTGGTGTCACGCTACGACAAATGTATGAAGCGGAAAACTGCGAGGGCTTCAAAAAACTGCTTAATGTTGTATCACATCGTTCCATATAAAATTTCTTGATTATGACTGTGAATTTCATTCAGAAACCTATCGGACCTTGAAAAAAAATAACCCTTGTATATGCACTACACAACTGTTATGTCTTCAGACAATAAATTGTTTGTTGGACTCTTTAAGATTAATTACTTATTCGAATCGAATGCATTCACGTTCCGTTTTAAAGATACGTGATAGACCCTTTGAAATGAGCCTTGTGATTTGTAATTTGTGGTTAGATCACTAAGAAAATTTCTGTACTGTTAAAACCCCTCTCCAAATTTTTAAAACACTCGGGCTTTTGGAATAAGACGGATTTAGCGTGAAATGAAAACGTATACACGAGAAGTCTCGAATGCAATTGGGTCTCAAACTTGTTACCTCAATTTCCGAACACGAGACTCTGCCATTAGATCCCCTCTAATTCTCAAGATTAGAAGGGATCTTGAATCATTTATTGAGTATCCCTTACTCTTCACTATCAAAAGATTTTGCACTTAAATACAAGAGTCAATATTAGATTTATTGATGGCTTTATGGAAATCAAATATAAAATATAACACTGAATTTTTCCTAATTTTACAAATTTTGGATACGCCAAATAAAGCGAGCGTCCAGATTCAGAAAATTAAAACCAAAATAAACTCGAAATCACAGATTATTTCGTATGAAAATGAATAAAACGCGATTAGAATAATAGTAAAACAAGTTCGCAATCTCCGCATAAAAGCACGAAAACAAACATGAAAATTGAATAACCATGTCAAATAATTGTGCGAAATTCTGAAATGGAATTAAATTTTAAATGAACGAAGAAACATTCGCACGTAGACACACTTAATACAACAAATATTTTTTATTTAATTTTCTTGAATATTCTCTTATGCTCAGTATTCCGTTTAAATGGAAGGGGAAAAAATCACGAAAACAATTTTTTGTCGCTTCTTCATTTTCACGGTTGACTTGGCAAGAGAAGGAACTGGATTCATCTTTCCCTTTGCTCCGACCACATATTATTAGATACATTCGTACAAGCTTATTGTTTCTTTCTTTGAACTCTAAAGGTTTAGATTCTTTTCCGTCTACATTTCCATTAATTTATAGTTTCTTTCTGTATAAACAAGCGGGATCTTGATGCAGAGTTCATTTACGGATTCGAAGACTTTCCGAGCTTTTGAGCATTCGTTAAGATGCGCGTATTTAGTCAAAATAGGGGTCAATGGAGAAATAAAAGGAGTAGATGTTTAATTTTAATTGGGGTGAATTCGGATTATTCATGAACTTAGGAGGAGTAAAAACTGCGGAAAAGTGCTAATTCACAATATTGTAAAAAGTGCTAATTCATAATATTGTCGGAAAAAGTGCTAATTCACAATATTGTAAAAAGTGCTAACTCACAATAAAATTCTTAAGAGCAATTTTTATTTACTGTAAGAGATAGAACCCTTAAATTATGATGAATAAATGGATTTCTGCTCCTAAAATTTGGCAATTCGCTTTTTACAGAATAATAAGAATTTCTCATGTTACACACTGTTTTTTGTTATTGAATTTTTTGACTACATTCAATGTCACATTCAATTTTTTACAACATTTTTCGGTCACATTCAATGATATTTGAAATACCTTCCGAGCCACTTCTGAAAGGTCTTTTTGCCACTTGAATTAGCCATATAAGCACTAAATTTTGAGTTAAAACAAATAATACGGTAAGAAAAACATGCAATCACATTCAAGTGAAAAAAGTAAAAGAAAAAGTATATAATAGAGCTGAAATCAAAGTTAAAGAATTCCGAAAATACGACCATCCTTTAACATCTCACCTCTTAGCGAGGTATCAAAAAGTGATAATGGAATATTGATATGAACGGTACCCTCATATTGAGAAAAAAACTTCATATGGTTTTCTGCTTTTTTGAATGAGCTGTTCACTAATTTAAAGTCAGACAGAATTTATTTTAGAGTTTTCAGGCACAAAAATCGAAATGAATAGAGGTTGAGCTTGAGATTTCCTCATTTCAGTTTTCACAATTTTTATGCATTATATAAAATATTTATGAAATTGTTACAATTTATAATTTTTGCAATACCCATTTTGAGATATGCGTGACCCTTGTTTCTTCTTAACCGGGCAATTCAGCAAAGTAATATTTAATCTCAAAAGTAATTGATGTGATATAAAACTAAGGCAAATTTTCAAGAATACGAAATAAATTTCTTAATTTTTGAAGTTAAATCTTTCAAACTCTTACATTCAAAGCAACTAGTCTTTTAAATGCTCTCAGTAATAGAAAATAGAGATCATATTAAAATAAAATAGTATAGGCTTTCTGTTTATAATGCATAAATCTTATTAAAAAATGCTTTACGAATTTTCTGGTAGATATCTCTAACCTTCATTCCTGTCCATAATTTTAAAGATATATATAAAGTTCCTTTACAAGAAAAATTTGATTTGCTATTTAGAACATAATTCTAATTATGTTATAGATGATAAGAATCAAGAACTAAACAAACTATTGAAATCTAATCGAAGATAACAGATATCAGTATAATTGTTTCTAACACCAATAAAGAATAATTTTGTTTCAAAATATGACTTCTTAAAATATTTCCGGCATACAAATTTGTTTACGAAAACTTTTATTTAAATCCATAGGAAAGCATGTGTATGGAAAAATAAAATGACAGAAAGCATAAGGAAACCGAGAGCATTAATAAAATAAGTTAAGAAAGCAAAACTTATTTTAAAATATTTTATATGTTTTATATCAAATTAATTTTCCGAATTAATTTAGTTTATTATTATTGAGAATCAAACGAAAGCATTCGATGTCAAAGTTTCCGATTCTTCTTAACTCTTGTGAGTGACCTTATTTGGGGTTATTGCCAGTGAATAAAGAGGATTATCTTTAAAGCAGCGGTGACGTCTTATATCCCCAATTCCAAAATGGGAGTTTTAACATATATATTGATGCAAAGGTGTTTTAATCATACTAATACTGAGAATCAAATGGAATCATTCGGTATCAAGATTTTCAACTCTCTGAAAGTATTGTGAGTCACCACATTTGGGGTCATTGCTCGTTGATAAAGAGGGTCTTTAGAGTAGCTTTAGCATCTTATATCATCTCTTTCAGAAATATAAATTTTAGAATACAGATATATGTTTCAATATAGGCTACTTAGTCCTGAAACGAAGACTCGTCCTGTTTAATAGATGACAGTTGAAATTAAAATGCTTAGAAGAGACCACAACAGTTTTCTCAGAAGACCTTTTTTCTTGTATGCATAAGATATAGATATATGTTTAAAGATATACCTTTCAAAATATATCTTAGCACCTTAGTCCCAAAATGGTGACTCGTCTTATTTAAAGGTGACAGTTGGACGGACAATAGTGTTCTTCGGAGACTTTTTTTTGTATACTTCCATGAGATACATGCAAGTGCTGGCGTCCTGGCATAGAGGTAGCAAGTCTTCCCCGTGATCTGGGCGTCCCGGTTCGGACATGGTTGTTCTTCTGTGTTCTATCTACAAGGTGTATGTATATGCCCCCTACCCCTCTAAAAAGAGATGTGCAAGCTAATGTGATAAGTGAGTAGCTAAGTCGTACTCTTGACCCTAAATGGAGCTACTTCAAAACAAGAAACGCTCATTCGGCTGAAAATCGCTGATTTATAAGCGTACTTGTCCATGGTAAATGTCATTAGAGAAACAGTAACAACAGATACATATATGATGAAAGGTATTTGTTTCAAGATAGACATCTTAGTCTTAAAATGTTGATTTGAAAGGTGACAGTTGGATTTAAAATGCTTGGAATAGATAGCGACAGTGATCCACGGCATTTTTTTTTCTTTTTTTAAAGACATTTATAAGATGACGGCGCATTTTGCGCATTTTGTGACGTTTTCAAGAAAATTCACATAACACTAGGGAGAATTTTCGACTACATAGTTGCTTAGGTGCTAGGCTCAGGAAGGTGTAGACTAGTTGAATAAAAAGATGTTGTTAGCCTAGTTACTAAATAAATAAATATTTAAAAAATACAAACTATATGAATTATTGAAATATCAATACTTTTTCAACTATAGTAATAAGTTTTTCATTGATTTCATTGCCTTCACTTCTTTATTAAAATACTTATAAATTCCGAGCCCCTTCTTAACAATGATACGTACAAATAAATAAAGCGCAGTTATGAGACAGTATTAATAAATGTATATGCAATTTCACAAAGTTCCTAACTTAAAAAATCAACTAAAATAGGTCAATAATATTCTGATTAAGTTAAAACAAGAAAGTGAAACTAAATTAACAGTTTATCAAAAGTAGAATAGAAAAGTAGTAGAATATTGTGCTAAGTAACAAAATCCGTTGCATAACACCACCGTTCTTATTTCAAAAAAGAAAATGAATAGTTTAATCTTTGATAGATGTAATCTAAATAATATACAGATATAAATAATTGGTATAAGGATAATATAATAAATATCCCTTATATAGCTCACGGCGTTTTTCAGGAAAGCGTGAATGGATACATCGGCAAATAGTTAACCTAATGAGAGATACGTTCGAATAATTCATACAAATCGATAATTTTTGTCATAAAGTCTCAAGCCAAATTTTATTAATCTAGCTTGTTGCATTTTTGAGTTTCAGTGTTCATAGACTTTTGAACTGAATAAACAAGACTTCCAAGATATAGATTTCCCCCAAAAGGTGATACAAATATGCAATTTTAGTGCAAAGATTGGATATTAAATTTCATTTATTTAGATTATTGTGACTTTAGAGTTATCATATTGGTAGATGGATATAATTCAAAAAAATTTATTGCTATTATTATTATTATGTTGAACTCAGGTAGTTCAAAATCTCGAGGTTAAATATTTTGATGATTACTGTACTTTCTCATTTTATTGGGTCGTTCGAAAAGTAATTTCGTTTTTTTCTTGACAAAGGATTTAATTGTATTTTTTTATTCCAACTTCACACTTAAGACGTATAATGATTGTATGTTTTGAGAGGTGATATAGCAATACTTGTTTGTGAAAACGTTCAATTGATTTTGCGCAGTAGTTTTTGGTAGATGCCCTTTTAAATAGGGAAAGCAATAAGCAGCAATTTCGTCATATTTCACTTTTTTCCTGTAGGAAAGGTAAAAATGCTGTTCAGGCCAGAAAGAAATTAACCGATGTGTATGGAGAAGATGCGTTGACAATACGACAGTGTCAGAACTGGTTTACAAAATTTCGATCCGGCAATTTTGATGTCGAAGATGCACCACGTTCCGGATGGCCGGTTGAAGCTGATAAAGACACGATAAAGGTAATAGTTGATGCAAACCGGCGAACAACAACACGTGAGATCGGTGAGAGTTTAAATTTATTGAATTCAACTGTTTATGACCACCTGAAAGGCCTGGGTTTAACCTCGAAGCTCGATATTTGAGTTCTCCATATCCTCACGGAGAGAAATTTGTGTTGTCGCATTGAAGTCTGTGATTCACTCCTCAAATGTCACAAAAATGATCCACTCCACCATATTATCCAGATCTGGTTCCTTCAGATTATTATTTGTTCCGGTCAATGCAAAATTTTTTGGACGGTAAAACCTTAGTCTCAAATGAAGACGTCAAAAATCACCTTGGATTAGTTTTTTGCCAGCAAATACCAAAAATTTTATGAGCGTGGAATCATGCCTCTACCAGAAAGATGGCAAAAGGTTTAGGATCAGAATGGGCGATATATAATTTAATAAAATAACTATTCATTATACGAGGATCGTCTTTCATTTTCACCAAAAAAAACGAAATGACTTTTCGAACAACCCAATATATATCATATTCAAGATTCTTATAAAAATATTATAGTCAGTAAGAACTCAATTTACGTAGAAAACTAATATCAGCATCATCGTGTCTCTACACGTCTAAAAGGTATAGAAACGATCAATTGATATTATATACATTCCCCGTGATCGTAGCGTTCTAGGTTCGAAACCCGATTCAGGCATGGTTATTGTCTGTCTGTACTACCTGCGATTTCTAAATGTAATGTATTGTAAACCCCGTGTGCTATTTAGTGGTGCACGGGGGTTTTCTGAATGTTCAATAAAAAATAAATAAATGAATACATTCGTTAAAAAAATAATTTTACATAAATTTCGTTTAAAAAATAAAATAACTTTTGCACTATAGAATATTAATTAAAAATGTTTGAAAAATGTTTCATAAATCTTCAAACATATGTTGCGATCATATATCGGACCATTAAACTGTGCGTAAAGATACAACTTTTCCCGCGCTGCCAATTTCAGTTGTCTTTGAATGTAGTTGACGGATTATCGATTTTGTTATAGGCGGCTTGTTTCGAACGGCACGTACAACTCTCCCTCTCTCTGCCACATGTCACATAATAATGACTCGTCCCGGAGATAAATCATCCGTATACCCCTCTTTACTTCCCTTTCCTCTTCCTTTTCGGGGCTAAACTAATCCAAATGTTCATCGAATATAGGTCCAGGGATTATTATTATACGAGTCCCAATCTGGTCCCAATTAATCCAAATAATTGGATTAATTGGTACCAGATATGATGCGGATAATTGGGACATAAACGAGAAAGTTTTATTGTTTAGGGAAAGAAAGCGAAATTTACTCATAACGTTTTAACATAATAAAGACAAAAAAACCCCTCACTGTTGTTTATATTTGTGTACTTATATGTTCTATAGAGCGACCATAAAATAACTTTTCCTGTTCGGTGGCATATGCAGGAAAAACTAATGAATGAAATGAAATCGAATTTTAAATATTCGTTATAGATGGCATGGAAAGATAAATTCTATAAAAAATTAATAACAAAAGTCATTAAAAAATTAATAACAAAGCCAATATTACCTTAAATGGACGTTCAATGAATTAAATAAAATTTTATCTCTATTCGAATAAGAAAGATGCACGTGCAAAATCAGTGATACATTGTACGAATTTCTCGGAAAATAATCTTTAATAAATCAGCATTGGGGCCCCATGCCCCAAGTGCAACATTTTCTGTGTGCTGACCTTCCCTGCGTAAGGTCAGTTAGGGTAATTGGGAAAATTTTTGCGTAGTTGTCATTTTCCTCGAATTAAAATGCTCTTATGAAAAGTGAAATGAGTATATCATTTATGGCAGCGTATAATTATGATCTGAAAATCTATTTATAAATGCCTTTTGCTCGTATTATTTACAGCATCATTCATAATTACCAACGAATGCCTCTATTTCCCCCAGAGAATATAGAGTTGTTGAGAGCATGAATTTCTGCTCCTAATCACAGCAATCAACTGATTAGAAGAAGACATATTTGTGATGATAAGAAATTATTGCTTAATGTCTCAGAATCGTCTGCTTACAAATAAACGAAAATACAGCTTTTTTAAATTTTTGCAACAAAAAATTTATTCTATTTCATATAATTTCGCATAGAAACTGTTATAATTATTTAACATTTTCTGTCTCGAGTAATTAATATAAATATTATAATTTAATTCATGTGATATGAATAAAAACAGAAATGGCCGAATAAAAAGAGACAATTCATGAGGACTAATAGATCAATTTTGTATAAGATAATACAGTTCCCATTTCAAGCTAACGTTTAATCTTCAATTAAATATTTCTCTAATATTTAAAGTTGCCTGAAGTAATTGGGACAGAATCTTGTCATATAACCTATTTGGCCAGCAACAATCGTAAGCTATCATTAATCGCAATTTTTTTATTATTAAGTTAAATTCATGCTCTTCCAATTTGTCGTATTCATCTGACCATCATCTCTCCAATAATCCGATAGTCTAGTGAAAAATTGCCATTCTTTCTGACGCCTTCAACATAATGGATATAAATATTTACTTAGAATTCAAACATGGGGGATTCAATTTGTTATTTTTTCCATTTTCACATCCTCCGTTTCCAATTGAAACTAATCAATATCGATATCTTCGTTCTTGGTCCTTCGGTATCATCATCTATCAGCATCACGTTTTTTCCCCTTGAGATCTTCTTATTTTCTTCCATACTATAAGTAAATCAGTATCAAATTATTAGTAACAATAAGTTTTCACGCGTAAAATGTATTATGCATGCATAACAAAAAAATTTTTTGATGGAACACGGCATTATCGAGTTCCTTGTCTTTAATATAGTTCTCATTTGTATTATAAATTATTCAAAATACAAATGGTACTCGGTGGCCTGGTGATAAAGGCTAGGCTCATGAGCCGTAGGGTTTCAGTTTCGATACCCTATTATACCGAAGAAACGTAGTGTAAGAAGGTCTGTTGTATTTTAAATCTCTCAGGGCAAAACGTCCCCCGCTGGCGTGGTGTTGTGTGGAGTGGGGATGCCAGCTCAGGTGTCGTCCTCGTCATCTGACTGTGGTTCAAAATTACGAGGTCCGTCCCAAAATAGCCCTAATATTGCTTTACTACGGAACATTAACCCCTTAACCGGTTTATTTTCCTTACTATCAAATAATATGACACCTTCTATTTTGGGAATATTTTCTTATTTTGATTCAAATGGAAAGTCATGGAATACTTGGCTTATCTACGTATTCGAAGTCATTTTACTATTGAACTATAATTGTTATGAATGATTTATTTTTTGTTTACAACTATCAAAATTCGATAAATCGGTGCACGTACAGCTCACGGGCAAACCGACTAAGGGGTTAATATAACAAAACAACACAAAATGCATGTTAAATATAGGTATTTACTTACATCAAAAGCCTCTTTCTAATCACGTTAAGATGTAAATTTCCAGGTGTGATTAAGAAACGTCTTCTGTTTCACAGAAAAAATTTCAAAAATGAAAATTAAATATTACTAGCATCTTTTATATACTGAAGAACCAAGAAGTGTGTAAGTTACCTTACAAATAACCAATGCATGGAATAAATAATGGCTCGTTGCAAAGTTTCTTTCTCACTTTTTTATACGGTTACAACTGAAATAAACAGAAGTTAAAAATTTACCGTCTTCCTCTAGAGTGCCTTTAAAAATACGTTTCCCAGCAAGCCGAGTTTACACCTGTATACCATTCACTTTCGTATTCGGAAACCCTTCGCACTTTTAAGCATGCGCCAGGATTTGTTAATTCCGTCAAAAAAGAATTTCACTTCTTTTTTGACGAAAGATGAGAGGAGGAAATATTTACATTTAACAATAGGTTGAGCTCAGAATATTCGTGGAATGGAGAGGTGTAATAATCACTCATCTTACTGCGTGAAAAGTTCTGAGCTCATGGTACTAAACCGAACAGTAATCAACGTTTCCAATTACTCTTCGTTCCTAATTACCCTCGTAGATACTACAAGTTATTGCACCAATGACTTTCGTTACCTTTTTATTTTTTTTTTCTTTTGCTTGGAATTTATCTTCCTTTACCATTCCACTGTCTGCGTGAAATTTTTTTTTCATTTCGTCCAGATACTTCTGAACCTGAAGAAATATTTTAATGTCAGCTTGCGGTGAACCCTTAACCATTAATAAGTTTAGGGTTACATATAAAATATGAATAAAAATATAAAATTTCATTGATACGCTTTCTCCATTAAGTAATGTGAAAAATTGATACGCTACAAAACAAAATCTTTAATTCATAACTTATTTTATTAGGCACTCACTAAAATTACTTTTAAGATTGGTTTTATTGCATGTTGGGTGTGTTGGGTTAGTTCCAAGCACAAAAAGTGTTTTGGTATCGTAAAAATATGAAGAACTCTGTTTTATGAGACGATGAAAATAATTCCTGTCTTTTTAGGGAAGTAATCTATAAATATATTTTTAATAAATCCACTCAATGGAATTAATCTTGACACTCAGTAAAATCTTAAAATGGTTAAAATGAAATGTATTATTAAGTTCACAAGTAATATTTAAAAAAATTTTAAGTCAATCCTTACTTAGGTCAACAAAGAAATATTTTACTTTAGTTACTTTTTATTAAATAATTACAATTAATATAAATAATTTATCAAAAATTTATGTCTGGCTGAAACAAAATCTTCCGTATCCGTAGAAAAAAAATCAGAACACACTGCGAATGAGTGAATTTTCAACGCCAATTGGGGCAATGCAAGTGCATAAATTTTCTTCGCCAATTAGAGTAACGCAATACAGATTAAAATTTTTTAATTTTCTTTATTCTGTATTATTTTAATTCAAAAGCACTTCAAAAGGAATCTGAAAAATCAATTAATTAATAATGTTTAATTTTAAATGCATTAAACAGTAAGAAAATAAACAGAATCGTATTAAACAATCTGCCGAAAACATATTAAGCCAAACCTCGTTGGCTAGGTGAAAAAACAAACTGAATTCGTTACTTAGTTGGCGACGGGGAAATGAAGATTTTTGGCGGGAAAGTTAGTTTTTAATTAATTAATAAAAGTTTAATGAACTAATATTTGAAAAACTGTTTTAGCAACAAATGAAATCCATTACAAGTTTAAAAGAATTTACTTGATCTTGAGTGGATAAATAAAAAGTATTTTATTGAAATAGTATTTTCTTGATTAAAAATATGAACTATTGAAAGATCTATAAATATATATAGGGAGAGTGTGAGCTAATAGTAGGAATTGAAAAACAGGCCGATTAAAATTTGGTTTATTGATCACGAAATTTGTATTCTCACCAAACAATAATAGCCATTATAAATTACAAAAGTAATCTTTAATTCGCTTTAAAACTCTGTAAATGCGAGTTGCTAACATATTCGAGAGAAGAATAAATTGCGTAAATTTTTTCCTATAGAAATCACAGTCGACATTATTTAGAATTCTCAACTAGGTCAGCATGGTATATTAAACACATAATTATTTTGGAAGAAAATTGCATTTTTATCCCTCTATGTAATAACCTCTAACTCATTTTCTACGCCACTAAATTACTTGATTTAGCGTCGATTTTTTTTCCTTTAAGAGACTTTTCCCATTCAAACATTTATTTTGGAATTTGGTTTCTTTTGAGTTTTTTTCGCGTATCACTACAATGCAAAAACTGTTGTTTCGCAAATATCTACTGATGAAAGTTCAGACTTAATTTACAGTTCAAATTTGAGTTGAAAAACCAATAAAAGAAAAGAAAATAGTCTTACAGTTAGATGCTTCATAAATAAAGCATTTTTATTTTGTTGCATTTGATTATAGATTTCTTTTGCTTGAAAAAAAACTATTTTAATTAATTTCTTTTGTTTTATTAAATTTCCCAATTTTCTACAATGTAAATACCAACTTTCACTATCCAAATAACGATAAATGAGATAGAGAACCTTCAGCTAAAACATTCTTCAAATAAAACTAATTTCGATATTTAAACTAATAATAATAATAATTTAATAATTTAAGCTAAGTAAATATTCTTGAACAGATTCTATGTAAATTTTCTTGCAGTTTTGTAAATTTGAAAGAAAAAATTGCCTTAACTGTTCAAGAATTCTATTAGTCTGTAAATTTTAATTTGATTTGCTAAAATTGTCAAACTGATACATTATATGATGACCTTCATAACACCTGCATTTCGTCTTACACGCACAAAAATTAAGTCCCAGATTTCAAAATAAGACGTAATATTAGGCTGCGTTTTTTTTTTATTTACTCTATGCACAATATAGCACACATTATGCATTGTTCATTGTATATAATAATTATGCCATACTTAGACGGATCGAATTCTTTCCTTTATTTAGCACTTTTTTACACTTATTAATGAAAATAGGGAAGAAAAGTACTGTTACGAGCTTTCAGTTGGTTTGGAATTTTGTGGAAGACACCCTGTCGTTCAAGTTTAGACCAATCTTCTTAAACTTATTCCATTCTCAATCATCTATATCTCTACATCTATAATAATAGCGCTTAATGTGAGTGTGTTTTGGGGCTTTACAGACCAGACCGTTCGACCCATAACGGCCAAATTTAATGAATGTATACCTTGATGGTCAAGATTGTACACCACTGATCCCTTTTTTGAATTTTTAATTAGAACTTTAATTATTAATAAAAAACTAATTTTCCCGCAAAAAAATCTTTTTATTTCCCTATCACCAATTGATAATCGTAAGACTTCAGTTTTTTTCCCCAAGCTAACGAAGTTAGGCTTAATATGTTTTCGATAGGTTACTTCAAACGATTCTGCTTATTTCCTTAGTTTTTGATTATTTTAAAATTATACATTGGTAATTAATTGATCTGTTCATACTGAATCTGAGAATATTTTGTTGACATTTTTTTGAGACATTGCATAAATTATGAAAGATATACTTTAGCACACATAAGGTTTAAATGCTGAGTAACACTGTTTTCAGAACTCATTTTTTTATGTTTAGTTTCAGTAAAAAATTAATTAATTTAAAATATTAATTAATTAAAAATTAATTAATTAATTTAAAATTAAAATTAATTGCAGTTTAATTATTTCCATTTTAATTTAAAGAATAAATTCAACGAGAACTAACAGAAAATTAGAGAGATACATATTACGTTGCGGCTGAAGGTTTTTATGACATTATGAGTGAATTATATGCCTACTAAACTTTGAAGCTTTAAAATATTTTGATGAAGAAGCTATTAAAATGGCAGTTTCATAAACTATTTAATTATTATAATTTTAATGAGCATTAAGATTGGCGAACCGGCTGGTCACCAAAGGCGATTAATATTTAATATAATTCGAAAACTGAAGAACCAGTCCTCCCATTCAATACCTGCTCCGATCGATTGATCATTTTTTTTTTAATATGAAAGCTACCTCTAGAAATATTAGTGGATGCTTGTCTTCCCATAATCGCCCTCCAGATTTTAGAGAAGTCTCCGAAACAATATTTCATGTACATTCCTTTTGGAAAGAAACATTGAACAAGTCCTCCAGCATAACTATTGTACCGATTTTGCCAGTTTTTATGTTATATGAAGGTTCGTAGTGTCAATGATTGTTCTTAACATTCTCCATTCTCGAGAGTTATCGCTATAAAGCTTTGATAGTATCTTTTACCTAGTCAACAAGATCGATTTCTTCACCGTAATATTAATTTCATCCTTTTGTAAGCTTAGTTAAACAATCGGAATTATTAATATTTGTAATGCAATTATAATTTAAAATAATTTTTAACTTTCACTGTTTATGTTTGTTATGATAAAATATTATACAGCAAAGTTAGATTACAAGATTAAATACATAAATTGATATAGTGAGTAACAGCTGGTCATCGATGATGGGTTTTTTCCTCCTTAAACCGAAAAAAAAATCGTTTCTCGTTCCGAAATGGAAAAGCAAGAAGCAAGCTTAGTTAAATACTTAATAATAAAAAGCAAACACGACACATAAATTTGACAAATTATTAACATATTACCGTTAGTTATCGATGTTTATTAAGGGGAAAGGATCATTTAAATTATCAGATTACTTTATTCCTTTTTTATAGTCTCAAGAGTCAAATATCAGTTTCCTTTAGGAAATTGCGAGAACATTTACAATATTACTTCGACGCTATGCTATTTAGTGTAAGCTAGTGATTGATTCTTTTTCAGAAATACTTTTTCCATGCTAATAAATCATTGGAAAATCATCTTGAATTGAAACCATGGAAAATTATCCTTTCAAAGTGTTACCGTAACTGTTTAAATGAGTATATATGAGTTGTGGTTAAAGTAATCAATTCAGCTAGTATGAATAATTATTGGTTATAATTCGCACTAAGCACGACGATTATTCATAATATCTGGTTTAAAATTCCGTTTAGAATACATAATTATTGGTAATTAATCATGTTAACTGCAGTTATTAGTAATAATAATCCATTAATCGTACCGAATGCAATATATACATCTGAAAATTCTATCTGTTACGAACAGGCAATAAATTTTGCAAAGACCTATTTTTCTCTATCGTATATCAATAGCGTGAGATTATAAAACTCATTTGAAAATCGATGTGATATTTTTTTGAATGCTATTCATTTTAAAATTTTAAAGTCGATGTTTCAAGCTTGTTTCCTATACATATTGAATTCAAAATTACTATTTCAATATACAAAATTTAATATTTTCATTCTAAAATTACTGAATTGTGCATAGTAGAAAAGCGATTTTTTTTTCAAACTTCTGAAAAGTTACTCCCCCCCCCATTCAAAATACTATCTTCCCCAATTACACTTTTTAACTTTTTCGTACATGAAGTATAAAATATTGTAATCTTCAAAAAATTCGAACGCAAGATTTTGACTAATCTTCACGATTTAGACCTTCCTGAGTTCAAAAAATAAATTTTTAAGATATGAATATCTGTTTGTCTCTCTGTCTGCAGCAGAAATAACTCGAAAACGTTTTAAATTACTTAATTGTGCACAGTAGAAAAGTTATTTTTATTTATTTTTTTCAAAGTTCTGAAAAGTCACTTTTTTCTCCATTTATAATACTATCTTTCCCAATTACACATTTAAAAAAAAAATTCGTATACGAAGTATAAAATATTGTAATCTTCAAAAAAATTCGAACACAAAATTTTAACGAATCTTTACTATTTAGACCTTCCTGAGTTCGAAAAATACATTTTTAAGAAATGAATATCTGTTTGTCTGGGACAAAAATAACCCGAAAACGTTTTAAGCTAAACGGATGAAATTTGGCATGTTATCTTTAAGCCAAATTTGTAGATTATTATCAAATTTTGAGCAATTCTTTTTGTCCAGCTATCCGATTATAATTTAACGTGCTAACTGCAAAACGAAGAAAGAAATTCAGTACTCAGATTTATCATCTGTATTGAAGAGATATATAAAATTTTGAGCCAAATTTAACCAGTGGTTGATCTTCTGTCAGTTTAATTTCTCAGAAACATGTAACTCAAAAACTCAATGACTTAAATAAATCAGATTTGGCACGATTTTGGGACAACAATGTAGTTCTGTGCCAGATTTTTGTTTGCAATTGGTTGGGGAGCCGGCATCCTGGCACAGATGTAACGCATCTTCCCCGTGATCTGGGCGTCCCGGGTTCGAGTCCAGTCAGAGCATGGTTGTTCTTCTGTGTCCTGCCTGTGAAGTGAGTGAATGCCCCCCCCCCTGTAAAAAGGGGTTGTGCAAGCGAATGTGATAAGTGTGAAATCTTCATATGAGAAAGAAGTCAAACTTCTGGCCACGGAGGCTCAAAGGTCCATATCCTTAGAAGCTACTGCACCCCTTCTTCCTCCAAAGTGGATTCGTCATCATCATAATCATCGGTTGGGAAACATGCATGCAAAACACCTTTTAGATTTTTGTATAATATATAACCGCATACCTGGGATTAATCGTCAAAAAAGCTCGCCAAGGCTTACTCGATATACTCGTTAAAATGTCGATTTCACTTTAAAGATTAATATTTCATAACTATTCGACGCCAGGTTCGACATACAAGGCATTCTTTTGAATAACATCTTTATTAGAGAGTATCCGAAAAAGTTATCTATAGACCATTCCTGCTGGTTACTTTTCATAATTCAGGGATTGAAAAGGAAAGGCGAACACACACACACACACAAGGAATGCAGATATTATTGAACAAGAGATTCCAATCCCAAATAAACATATACACTCGCCGGCATCCTGGCACAGAGGTAGTGCGTCTTCCTCGTGATCTGGGTCCCAGTTAGGGCATGGCTGTTCTTCTGTGTGCTATCTGTAAGAAGTGTGAATGTGCTCCTCTGTAAAAAGGGGTTGTGCAAGTGAATGTGATGACTGTGTAACTAAAGTCGTACTCTTGGCCCTAGTTGGCGCTACTTCAAACAAGGGACGTTTATTTCGACTTAAATCCGCTAATGCATCAGCGGGCTTCTCCATGGCAAGTGCCGTTAGTAACAACAACATATACAAGTGAATTTATGCACAACAAAATAATTCACAGCGATTGCACCTGCCAAATTTTTCAATATAAGTAAAATCAATTAAAAGAGCTAACTTGATTTGTTTCATTTCATTAAAAACTCGGTAATTTGTACACAATTACGTAAAAAATTGATCAAACAATTGTTAATTTATAAAATCTATTTATATTTTCCTTATACATTTGTAATTATTGCTTGGCTCATCTATTTTCTTTTCATACCTATTGTATGCAGTGGCGGATTTCCGACTAGGCAGACTAGGCATCTACCTAGAATCTCAAGATTGAGAAAGAGCATTAGTATATCAATGATTAGATTTTATTTTTTTAGTTGTTAAATAAATAAATTTGTGGAAAATACCAATTCTGTGAATTATAAAATACTGGGAAATTTTCAACATGTTATTAAGTATTATAATTTTAGGTCGATATATATTTTACTACATTTCCTTATTTATAATGATATTAATAAACATTGAGAATATACTTCAATAATACAAATAAGAATGTCAAACAGTTTGGAGTAATAATAGAGAAATAAAAACTAATGCAGTTTCATTAAATTAAAAAAAACGATTAATCTAAAATAAAACTTTAACATTTTCATTTGAAAGGATATGTATAACACGTGGATCATATTACTGAATTTTCAGTTTTAAATCCATAGTTAAATGAAAGCATTAAATAAATTCAAAAATCAGATAGAAACATTTCAATATCTTGCAAAATACTAATACAATTATAGTAATTTAAATATTGATAACGTTCCAAGAGGTTAACATATTAAAAATATATTGAAATGTGAAACAAAATACACCAATTGATAATAAAAAAAAAGACTTTAAAATGTGCACTTCCCGTGGTCGAAAATGATCTAAACCCGTCTGTTCTTGGATTAACAACATTTTCCCTTTCTCCAATGGACCTAAGAAATTATTTTTCTGGCTGAAATATGATGCAAATTGGAAAGTTTAGAAAACCAAAAGAAAGTTTGTAAGAAAAGTTTAGAAAACCAGTTCTAACAACGGACTTTTAGATTTAAAATATACATTTGGCAAATCTGTAAACAAAACTCCATTTAATCTGTATGCTACCTTAAAATGAGTTACCAGATTTTAGGGAAAGGAAAAAGAAGTAGAAAATGAAAGGAAAAGACAAAGAAACAAAAAATACACCAGTAATAACCTCTAGTTCGACTCGTTTTAATCCCTCCGGATTTTCTCCCCTCGTAGCACGTGCCATTTAGGAAAAAGATGCAGGGAGAGTACAGTACAGAGGTAGAGGCAAGCACCCCAAAATCCACCCTCATTTTCGTGCCCCTTTTCCCTCAATGTACCTGGGACCATCTGGAAACCAAATGTGACGATGTGCTGATGGTTTCCGCCGGAAGTTTCCCTCTCTACCAGCTGCAGGGTACTTCCGTTTTAAGAGATGTTCGAATGCACTTGGCAGTAAACAAGACATTACGGTATCATAGGACACCAGCACCTGCACATTTGACTGCGACAATTGTGCAAGAGCTTTTAAACTTTTTTTTTTTTTTTTGCAATCGACACCCTTTTTTTTTATATCTGTTAACTTTTTCGACCTCATTTTCAAACAAAATAGAACGCGAAGACCTTACATACATTTGTTCGGAAGTAAAATAACCATTAAAATTTTAAATGGAAAGGAAAGTAATATAATCATTTTTGTGACTTTTTACATTTATTCAACTAAGGATAGATTTTTAAAGTTATTTTTAGATTCCATCATTGAATGACATATGATAAAATATCATTGACTTTTTTTTAACCTCAAACGATATTTTTGGAACCACGTTTAGTGTTGCAACTTGTACTTGAAGAACTCGCAACAGAGAATCACTGAAAGGCTAGAATTTCAGAACGTTATTCTTGAAATGATAGGATGATTAAACGGAAAAGAATATTTAGATTCCG
Source organism: Argiope argentata (assembly GCA_026289955.1). Taxonomy (NCBI): domain Eukaryota; kingdom Metazoa; phylum Arthropoda; class Arachnida; order Araneae; family Araneidae; genus Argiope; species Argiope argentata. The sequence continues at coordinate 8,611,727 of JAOUZG010012691.1, forward strand.
TTATTGAAGTATGTTACAAAATATCATGAAAACTTCTTTTAACCTCAAACAATATTTTTGGAATTACATTTAGTGTTGCAACTTGTAGAACTCGCAACAGAGAATCACTGAAACGCTAGAATTTCAGAACTTAATTCTTAAATTGATAGAATGATTAAACGGAAAAGAATATTTAGATTCCATTATTGAATTATGTGACAAAATAAAACTGATTTTTTTAAAAATCTCAAACAATATTTTTTGGTCACGTTTAGTGTTGCAACTTGTACTTGAAGAACTCGCAATAGAGAATCTCTGAAATACTAAGATTTCAGAACTTTATTCTTGAATTGATCGAATGATTAAACGGAAAATAATATTTAGATTCCATTATTGAAGTATATTGAATGTAAAAATATGCCTCTCGCAAAAATTTCTTGTAGTTTTAGTCAACATTTCAATTACTTAAAAATTAAGTGAGATTTTAAATTTTTTCACCGTTAACTTCCAAGATTATTGAAGCACAAAATTTATTTTTACACCCTTTTAAAATTATTAAAAAAAAATTGTTTACTGATACGAATTTAATTGTCATGCAAATTTTTTCCTGTAGTTTGGTTATCTCAAAAAAAAATTTTTTTTGCTATTTCTAAACAATCAATTTTATTATTTAACTTAAATTAAAACATTTTTTTCATTATTCCGTCAAATAATCAATCGCCTTATTTTCTTCTATAGTTGATAACTGAGGAAACGAAATTCTGTTTAATATCTTTGCAGTATACATGAGGAATAATAAAGTGATTTAAAGTACTACAAAAATTACAGTATAGCTTATGCGGAGAATTACATCCAAACAGAACTATGACGTCATGGGACTTGATTCTGTAAGGAATGTCCATATACACAGTGAAAATAACAATTGTAAGACTAATATGACTGTCATAATTTGACGGTTTTGTTACTTGTCGAAATTTGATGCTTAAAAATATTTTTTGGAAGAAGTTAAAAACTAAAAGTTATGTATAAGATACAGCCAATCATGTGAACATCAAGTTAACCAACTAACACAAGTAAACAAACCAATATTTTCGCGGACTATCTGGTCGCCAAAGGCGGCTAGTAGGAAGGCAAAAATTGGTAAATATTTTAATCAGAACAAAAAAAAGCATTGAAAACCAGTCAAAAGGATTCTGAAATCTCTCGTATGATTGATAGAAGTAGTTATGAAAATTATGTATTTACTATCTTACTGCATTTAGTTAGAGTTAATTATGAAAAAGACAAGTGATGTAACATGAAATATAATGAAAGGTTTATAATTAATTTAAGAAAATTTGTTGAATTTTTGATATTTATTTTATTAGAAAGATCACAATTTTACGCAGCTACTGAACAAAATGCATACCACAACAAAATGTAAATTTAGAATCAGTGACCAAAAATAATTTGATCTAGAATAAAAGTACAATTTTCGTATACTTTCACAGTCGCAAGAAAAGGCATAACTCCAAAAAGGTTTTAAACATTTAGTTTAAGAAACTCTATCGTATTGCATTGAATTATTCAACCCTTCATTTCCTGATTCTTTTTTTTTTACTTTGCTGATATATTTCCTCAAAGATAAGTGAAAATTCTGAACAAACTTTTGTGTATACGAATCAAGAAGAACAAAAACACTACGGAAAATTGGTTTCTACAATTTCCAAGAAGTCAATTTGTGCTGAAAAAATAAAAGTGCTCACATTTCCCTTACATAAATAACAACTTAAACACACAAAGCATTCTAAACAATAAACTAATGGTCTGATATGTTTATATTCAGTTGAAAAGTTCTTTTAATTTTATTTCCTTTCAAGTTTCAATTTGTTAATAATCTCATAGGATAAAATCTATTTAGTAATAGTGAAAGAACTA
>JAOUZG010012691.1:8620733-8658048 GCA_026289955.1 Argiope argentata
AATACATATTATTAAGTAGTAAGTTATTATTAAATACATATTATTAATTAAGTAGTAAGTTATTATTAAATACATATTATTAATTAAGTAGTAAGTTATCATTAAATACATATTATTAAGTAGTAAGTTATTATTAAATACATATTATTATTAAGTATTAATTGTTTATTAATATTATAATAATGACACAGACATAATTAAATAGATAGGAACCATGCAATAGCACATGGTAAATACAAAGTGGCAAAACGCTGGCAACCTCACCTTGGGGTAGTGTTTCTTCCCCATGATCTAGGCGTCCTGGGTTCGAATCCTGGTTCAGGCATGGTTGTTCTTTACATTGTGTTCTATCTGTAAGTGTGGAAAAAAGCAATCCTATAAAAAGGGATTGTGCAAACGAGTATGTGTCATCGTCATATGAGCTAGAAGTAACACTTCTACCATCGGGTGCTAAGGGGCCTTTATCTCAGAAGCTATTGTACAAACTCGGCTTAGATCATTGACTTCCTCTGCGGGCAAGTACCGTAAGTAGCAACAATGGTAAAACGATCCTAATATTCTACAATTCATGGAATTTGTATTTTTAGCAAATTTATTTATTTGATAATTAATCTAATATATTTTTAAAAGATATCCCTTTGGTCCTGAGAAGCAACTTTGTTGGATATCCGTCACAAGAGGATATCTAGCGGATAATTGATTATCCATCACATCATCACATGAAGAAACAGGAAGACTACGAGCAATTAAAGGTTTTTACTTGGTATATGTCATTTCTTAAAAATATATTTTAACGACTATTATAGAATGCTGAAAAATATAGTCACTGGATAATATATGATGTATAAATTAATTTTTTAAAAAAAGAATCTTAATAATATGATACATATATAGGAAATCGTAAGTACAAAAATGTATCAAATTGATAGCAGAAGCTGAATTTTAACCAAAAATAAATTTGGTATAAATCAGAATTTGGAATTTTTTTTAATAAATAGCCCAAAATTTTTTTTAACAATAGCTTGAAAATGGAACTATAAAAAATTGAAAAATGCGGAATCTAGACAAATAAAATTTTAATTTAAATAAATTTAATTTAATTATTAAAAAATTAATTCATCTTTTTAAATATATATTTTTTCAAATTAGCCAGTAGTCAGTAAAATAAAATTCAAACTGACTACTGATTTTCACTTCCTTTTACTATAAAACAGTAATGAGATATTAAATGGAAATAAGCTTTTGGAGAAACCTTTCAGAAGCTTTTTATTAAAGAAAATATCTTGAAAATTTCAGTATCTATTTTCCCATAAAATTAAATCTACGAAAATATTTAATAATCAATGTTGCAATCTTTGCAAAGGCAAGAAATGAGAATAGAATTTTCATTAAAATTTTTACCATTTATGGTGAGTTTATAGAATTTTGACTAAAATCTTTACCATTTATGGTAAGTTTTTAGAATTTTGACTAAAATCTTTACCATTTATGGTAAGTTTTTAGAATTTTGATTAAAATATTTACCATTTATGGTGAGTTATAAAAAAATTAAATGAATTTCTTGGATTGAAAATAATAGTATGGAATTAATTTATATTGTTACATTTTCTGAAATACATTACAATATTTGAAATAATTAGAATTTGAATAAAATTTATTCATTTTTATTCCTTTTTATAAAGTCCCTTTCAACTATATTGAAATTGCTCGATTATTTATTTATCGTCAAATGCTGTGAAATAATTAAAATACTCCCTTAAAATAAATTTTGCTTTTTTAAGATATAAAAACTTCTTTAACTGAGCCATTTTATAAGACTTAGTAATTTTAGGGAGACATTTTCAATAACAAAGTTGATGATTTTTTTTTATAAAACCACACGAAAAAGAAATTGCCAAAATTTATTTTCATCCTTGTTCTATAATTTAAACTTCAACGAAATATGTGTTCATTTCAACCGTAAGAATAGATCAAAAGATATGATTAGTGGGTGGTTAGTATATCTATACCATTTTTCATCGTTGCGCAGTATTTATTGCTCGTAAATTTTACGTTAGATGTTTTTTATTTTTAATGAAAAATATTCTCGGCACTTCTCATTTAGTTCGCATTATAACGATTCCAAAAAATCCTCAACTCTCTCTAAACATTAACCGATGTTTCACTGACTGATATGAATTATTAACGAATAAAAAATATGACCTTGTGAGCTTATTTATAACGTCTGATGTAGAGTGGTTTTTTTCCCCCTGCCCACTCTAGATAGTTAGAAAAGTAGCTTTATTAAACATTATTCATACGATTCGTTTACATTACGGCGATTTATCTGTTTTTGCTTATTATTTATTGCTATTCTAAATCATCCATGATTCAAGCTAAACTCACTTAAGTGAGCTTAAATGGGGATTTTAATTCGGATAATTTAATGTATCGTATCTTGCTAATAAATTAAAACTTGGGTTGTTGTTTTTTAATTATTTTTTTCCCATCAGAAGAAAAATTGACAATTTAGAGACGATAAACTGACGAAATATGTATGAACAATATTTCAAATTCAAAAAAAATGTTGAAAATAGTATATTAAAATATTTTTTAACATTTGTTGAAATTTTGAAAAAACTGCATAAAATCCAAATTTATAGCATCGATAGGATCATTTCTGGAATTTTAAAATAGTGTAAAAATTATTTTTTAAATGTTATCACCAAAAGACACTGAAACTTTGTTAACTTTAATTAAAATTCTATAAGAAATTTCGGAAAAAATAACATTTAGATGTGTAGATTCCCATCTAAAATATATATTTAAGCAAAATCTGGTAACTTTAAATCAAACATAGTATCGATATATGGAATATTTTATCGAATAATATACCACTTTTTGTAGCATTTATATAAAGAATTACTGAATATATATGAAATACTAGTGTATTTTTTCATTTACAAGGCAATAGGAAGAAAAAAAAGAAATTTTTATAAAATCATTTCTGAATTTTTAACGCAACTTAGCTAAACACTCTGTAAAACATTGCTACGTTATTATTTTAACCATTTAAACGGAAATAAAAATTAAATTTGGATGCTTGTTAGTATGAAAATTCTGATACATCCGAACGATGTAAACAATTATATGCTTTATTGATTTCGTATTTAAGTTGAAATAAACTATATACACTTCACTTAATCCAAAAATAAGAATTATAATGAATGAAATATTATTTACTTTTACTGATATGTCATTACTTTTACTTATTTTTTTTATCAAAAGAATATCTAAATATTGATAACTTGGGAATAGTCTCACTTTGAAGTTTGCCAAAAAAATGGCTTGTTTTTTGTGCCATTTTCTGTAGGCGGAAAATATGAAAAATATTTTGTTCCTAATTATTTAATGTGAACTTATGTAGAAACCAGTATACAATAAGTATAAACATGGAGGTTGTAACATTTTATCTCCTTCTATACCGTGAGAAACCCTTAGAAACGACATGGCGTTTAATGTACAATTCTCCTCTATAATTGGCGTTAATGTATAAATTTACTTTACAATAAGTGTTAATGTGTAAATCTCCACTATTACTGACGTTAATATATATAACAGAAACATATGCAGATGCTCGAATATACTATACCATCTGCATTCTTCTGAGACACTAATATTTAAAAATCGCCAAAAGAATATCGAGTTTTTTTTTTTTTTTTAATTCTGATTCGATTTACTCATCTGATCTCTTGAACACAAAACGATCTATTATGTTATCTTGAACAATTTGAAGTATATATAAACTGACAGAGATTTTCTTGTACTTCTGATAATTGATAACTGATTGGTAAAATTTTAATTTTCAGGAATCTGCGGGGGAAAAAGCGTAATTTATTCTTAAATAAAACTGAATGATTCTTACTTTTGCTCCCCTAGATAATGGCGTCCAGGACATTTGCCCTGACGGCCCTAATGAAGTTACGCCACTGAAAAGAATATGGATGCGATGCACCTTGTATAAGAGGCCAGACATACGTTACCATAGTTTTATTCGAAAAAAAGAAAGAATTATTATGAAAGAGCGATTCTGAATTCTGGGAATTAATGACGGGGGAAAAATAATATATAACTTAAAAATAACTGCTTTCGGTACTAAAAAGTCCGAACGAATGGATTATTCTCTTTTAAAAAAGAATTACTAGAGTTAGCTTGTTTTTTCGAAAATGAAACATTATACTCTACGATAGATGTGTGCAAACGATAATTATCCAGTAGATTACTGGATAGTTATCACCTGCCAGTAAAAAACTGTGTACGATTCTGGACTTTATTTACATAGACAGCGAGAGGGACAGATGCAAACATAATTTCATCTTATCTATATGAGACATTTATTACCCGGAGATCTTCTTTGTGATATGTTTTATTTACACTGTGTAAAATAAATTGAAAGTAAAAGCAAAGGCTGAAAACCTAAAAAGAAATGAAGCCTCTTAAAAATGAGTAGAATATTGCTTGTATTTTAGAAAACGATTTGAGAAATGTTTTGAATTCGTTGATTCAACCGGTCTTTTATATTTATATTTATGCGCAACATTTGGTGCTCCTGAGTCATATTTTCAGCGTGTTATTTATCACTTATAAAGTAATTATTTTGAAAAACGGATGAGGTAAATTTGAGCCCATTGATTCAAGCAGTTGTTTATTTAACTCCAAAGACTCAAACAAGTTTTTTTTAAACGAAGATCTACTATTACAAGGAATAACAGACACGCAAAATGTTATTTATTTATTTTTGTCCCTCAGTGAGCTGTTTGTTTTGTTTGCGGGTCCTATTTAATCGGAAGTACTACGAAACAGTGAATAATCAAACATGTTTAAGAGAGATATTTTTTAGAATCCCTATCTGAAAAACCACTTCGGGAACTACAGTTTGTTACAATTTACGCAAAGACGTTCCCAGATGTAAATGTGGGTAGGGCCAGAGTTGGGCTCTACCCTTGGGGGGAAGAGAGAGGGGAGAAAAGTGAAAGGAAGGGAAGAGATTTGCACAGTGGGGTGAATTTATGGACAATCTTTTTGTAGATAAGGGGGAGGGGGATGAACGTCTATGTGAGAGTAGTGGGAGGGGAACTTGGTTGCCATTTTTTGCGGGCTCCTATATTATGGCTAAATTTTATATTTCTGCATGCGTGCGTAAAATTCTACCCTCGGTTTCCTGGAGGCAGGAGGCGTCTAAAAAATTTTCACAGAGAGAGCTTACTGCGAGAAAAGCATCGTTCTTTTCATCTGTTTTGCATTTCGGACGAAGATATTTATGAGAAAAGTGCTAGCATACACTGGCAGTCAGACGTAAAATGTCTGCGGCGTTCTGTAGACGGGAGAAATTCAGCAGACAGAAATTTCGGTCAGATTTTTTTTTATTTTTGAGAAATAATATCTGAAGACAAAGAATAGGTTTTGATAGTTAAATATTCATTACATGCGGGTATTTTTTCATTCATGAATAATAAAGCATTCCGCGTCATGCCGAACCCGCAGAGTTTAGTTCCAGGTTCAATATGCCTACACAATTCATGTAACTTAAAGATATTTAATTTTATATGTAAAGCTTCTGGAATCGATGCTAAAATAAATATAAATAAAAAGCAACAAAAACAGAAAAAATAAAATATCAATCTTCGGAAAATTGTCATCCACGCCCTTTTTATTGCTAATTACAGCTCAAAAGATTTAATAATAGTCTACGAATATTTATTGTGTCTTGATATATTTTTTACAACAGGTCTTTATCAATAATGTTTTTTATTAGACTTCAATGACCTAAACTGTTTTAGTAAACGAGCTCTAAATTGCAAATTCAGTGGAGAATTTTATTTCTCGGCAACTCATTACTAAAAAATTCGCTAACTACTAACTAAATACAATCTTCATTAGCTACTTGGATACAAATCTGCAATTTTTAGTGAAATAAGCATGCAATTACAATTTTATTCCTAAATGATTTTGATGGTCTGTCTTTTTTTTATTTTGGTGGAAATTAATAAAAACTCTTTATTTGACTTTAGAATCCTCATCGAAAAAAAGGAAGCTAAAGGTTTTACAACCTTTATTTCAGAAAACATATTTACATTGCGATTTTCATCAAAATATTTGACTTGCTAATTAAACCTAAAAACTAAAAAAAAAAAAAAAAAAAAAAAAACTTTAAAAAAAAGCTAAATAAGATTGAAAAGATTTTGTTTCATTTTTAAAGGCGAAAATTGTCATTGCTGTTTTCAAGAAGACGACTGAGGATAATAATTCTAATTTTTTTTAAAAAAATTCCTGGGAAATTCATATAAATATCAAAGGTCTTTCATGTAAAAAAAAATACATTTGAATATCTGAGCATATTACTATTCATATCCTAAATAATTTGTTTATAGAAACAAAAATATATATATTTATATCTTTATACAGCTTTTAGAAAAATCAAACCTGATGTTATCAGCTGAAAGTTTTTGCAGATGTTCAATAATGTGTTAATCAGAGAGCAAAACCAATTTCTTTCAGTATTCATTTCCTAAAAATGGGATATAAAAAAGATTTTCAGAAATTTAAGGTATTTTTAAGTTCGATATCCCGTTTATATAAGCAGTTTTGGAAAATCGGAAACTTACTTTTATTCACTTACTGAATTACTTAATCTAATAAGAAATGCAAAAGGGGAATAACGTACAGATTTTGTTTTGCTTTTTTTTTCTCTCATTATGAATTTGTAAATGGCAATGCAATAAACTTTTCGTTGTATGACAACAGTGCAAAATCAATCATACTCAAAATAGCCATAGAGTTGCTTTGAAATTGGACGTTAATATAATTAACTAAACTAAACCGAACGCAAATTTAATTATTAGCTATCTGAAGGCAACATTTATGAAATTAAGCAATGGTATCGAAAAGTTTAGATTGAACTACAAAAAAATAAATGTTAAAAAGCTCTGTTTGACTTAACTTAAGCTATAGATTTTGTTGGATACAATTCATGAGAAAAATATTTTTATTTTTTCTGAATTTGATAGTAGATAACTCTGTTGAAAATTTTAAATGAGATAACATTTCCTACTAAAACTTTACGGTCGTTTTTTCAAAAAGAATAAATCAAAATTAATCGAAGAACAAATAAATTATTCCATAATATTCTTTTATTTGAACCTTTTATAAACTTTAGACTATTTATTTACACAATGGGAATCGTTCTAAGCCTTCCATTAAAAGATTTCACTTTCTGAAATGCAGGTGGAGTTTCCATCTGCGGTCACACGAGACACGGGATGAAATATTTTTAATAAAAATAAAATAAACTTTGTGTGTTTACTTTAACAGAATTGATGGAAGTGAAAGCATTTGCTGAATACGTTCCCCAAAGGGTTTAGTAAAGTAAAACTTAAATAAGACTTACACATTAGTTTGGAATACCATGTTCCATTTCAATTTGCGTTTCTCTTGATGTCTACAAACAATTTTCCAAGTTTGTCGTAGGAGTGCCTTAACCATGGATTTAAATAGCAAATTAAATTATGTCACTCCAAATAAATAGCGACAGTTGGTGAAATGCCCTGCGGAAAACCCCTGCGAATCGAAAGTTTTAAAGTTTTATTTTCACTTCCTGAATTAAATGATTTTGTTAACTGTTTTCAAAACTAAACTTTCTTTAGAGATTTGTTTGAATAACGATTGAATGAAAGTGACAACAGCGGTTCGTAGTAATAAAATTCTTGCGGTGCGACAAACCACAGTCTATTTTTACTGTGAGCATTATCAAAGTGATTCTATGAATTGGCTAAATGAAGTGTATTTAAGTGCATTAAATGTCGATCAAGTTGTATTCAAATAATGTTGGAATCAGAAAAAATGTAATGTTTAAAATAGTGGTTCTTTTGTTTATGATGGATTCCATTTGCATATCAAATTGATATCAAAAGATAAGGATTGAAATCATTGATACTCAACAAAATTTTTAAAGCAGGGGATAAAATATTCATGACTCTTTATAATTTGTGAATCTTAAACTTACCGTATCAACAGTTTAAGCTTTCTTAGTACTATATATTTATTTCATTCTTACTCAATGTCCATCAATTCATAACAGTAAATACAATATTAAAAAAAAGTAATAAATTATTAAATTGCGTATTGTTATTTTACTTTTGTTATTTTATTTATTTGTTGTGTATTATTATTTCTTGTTTTTACTTGCGTATTGTAATTCTAAAGTGCGTATTATTATTTTTTTACTTTTCAAGATGGATCAAAAGAATGTCTTATAATGCATACAAAACCAAGCAAATATTGGGACAATTTTAAAGAACCAGAAAGAGCTAATGTATAATTTTAAGCTTTTTTTAGTTTTCCATTCAACTCTCTAACACAAATTATTATGAATTAATAAAGAAAATTCAAATATTGATGAATTTGGAAATTCCAATTAAAATTGCTCAATTCCCTTAATTAAACTTATTTCTTCAGTATTTCTTTGTATCTGCATCTTATATAGGGAACATGTCAATGCGAATGATGGCATCCATTGATCATTAAATGTAAATTACTCAGATATATCCTTTGACGAACCGTTCTGAAAGGTTATTCAGTTGAGGTAATCGAAAAAATTTTGGCGATGGAACTGCGAAGGATTTAAACGATTGAAAAGAGGAAACCAGTAATTAAAGTTTAAGAGGATTTGGTTTAGGATCTATAAAAGTGTAAAAGATTTTGATTGCACAATATTTCTCCTGCAATCTTCTTTTCACAGACCACCTAAAAAGGTGTTACATCTAATGCCTGCTGGTCACAGGCAACAGTTAAAGAATCTTTGACTTAATAGATAAAAATTGGGAAATATACTTCTATCTTGTGAACGTCCGGAAGTCCAAAAGAGACCGCTTCATTCCTGACAGCGTTTTTAAGAAGTCTGACAACATTTCCGATCAATTCAATCAACTTTCCCTTCAGGTGAGTGATTGAGATTAATAAAGGTTTCATGAAACGTGTTACTGGAATGTTCGTGCTTTCGGCAATTTAGATTTCCTCGGGGCTTGCTCTTGAATTACGAGTAAATGGCTGCATCTACATGGTCGTTATTCGTATTTTTTTTTTTTTTTTTGAAATCGAAATTGAAATTTAATTTGATACTTATAGTTTAAATCGTTCTTGATTCATTCGTCATTTTTGAAAGGCAGTAATTTAAAAAAAGTGAACAAAAAAAAAGAAATATTTTGCTCCTCTGTAATACAAAATGATTACAATACTTAGAATAGCTTTGAGTGATTTAATCGAATTTCAAATCTGATGGAGTACGAAAATAGAAGTTATTTTTATTATTTTTTAAAGAATATTTTAATCTTTTAAAGTATTAATATAAATGCTTTTGCCATGAGGGAAAAAATTGAAAGCAATGCAGAGGTTAAAGAAGAATATGAATAAGAGTAATGGCAACAAAAATGCAAGACAGAACCGGGACTGTCCAAGTTCATCTTAGAGGTCGAAATACTTCATCTCTTATGCCATAATTATAGCACCAACTTAATTTCGTAATTATACCACCATATACCTCATTTATGGCATAATTATAGCACAACTTACACTCGTTATTTTAAAATACCTACTCAAACGATTCATAATGTTCAATCGCGATTTCTAAAAGCAAGATGATTATATTCTGTTTCAAAATAAAAACCAGGAAGAAGTAATCAGAAGTAAATTTCAAAAAATAATATAAAATGCATTTTTGTTTTATATAATTTGGTTTCTTGCTTTATAAATGATTGGTCAAATCTTGGATAGCGATTTTAAGTAACATTACTTCGGCCAATCCAAGATGTCTTATTTTTTTTATACGTTTACTGGTTCACTTTGTATTCTATAGGGTCTTTAAAAAATGCAAAGCTACAATCTCCTCTTCCTCTTATCTTTTCAATATCAGATTTTTGTATTATTGCTTTTAATTTAACATAGATTTTAACAGCTTTTAAGACACAATTGAAAATAAAAGTATTAAAGCCTTTATTTTCACAAAGCTTTCTTTGAGAATCTACTAATTGAACTAAATTAACGGTACAAAGTTGTGTAACTCGGTCAAAAATGAGAAATTATTAATATTTTGTATAAAAAGAAGTGTACTGAGAATATTTTACTAAACCTGAGAAACTAGATAAAATTTCTGGCGTTGCGATTTTTTTTGTAAGTATATTTATTAACTAAAACATCATACGAAAATTTTTAAAATTATTTAAAGCATTTTTCTAACTTTAGTATACTATTATAACTAGTCAGTATGTCACGATTAAAATGGACATCTTGTATATTACCGTTAACTATAATGAAGACACAGGGCTACAAATAACCTCTCAATAAATATACTTTTAAAAACTTGATCAAATGAAGTTCTCTTTTTCTCTTTTATACTCATTCATCCACAAAAGAATTATAGAGCTTCCACTTTTACGATCATTTCTCGTTCGCTTGATTAAAAGGGATGTCTTATATATAACTGTTAATTAAAATGAAAACACATGGTTATAAACAATCTCTCAATATATATACTTTTAAAAACTTGATCGAATGAAATCTCTCTTTTATAGGCAATCACCCACAAAATTGATTATAGAACTTCAGATATTACTATAATTCCTCGGTCGCTGGTATGCATCACTTTTTACCAGAAAGAGTTATTAAAACTACATTTGTATATTTGTTTCGTAACAAACCCTATCATACTTCACACCTATATCAATATCATTTTATATTTAAAGGTGTGTGGGTTGATTTCGTGAGATACCGCTCTCGGATTCATTCGTGAGAACTTACGATCGTTTGTGTGTGAACAGGTGAAAGCATCATTGCTCTGCTCACGAGTTAAATGGCTGTTAGAGCAATAGACGCATATCTTACGACATCAACACAAATCTTTAGTCTCTTTCTACGTCTTCTAGAATCAGAATCCAAGGATGTGATTACTTATGACGTTTTAAAAGAAGCGGCAATATTCTTTCAGATTCTTTTACCGCTGTCTTTGGAATTATGAGTTGTTTGTTTCATATTAAAATGAGAAAATTCCAGATTGTTATCTTTACGTATATCTTACGACATCAACTTTAACCTTTGATCTCTTTCTACGTCTTCTAAAATCAGAATCCAAAGACGTGATCACTTATGTTACTTATGACGTTTTAAAAGAAGTTGTAGTATTGTTTCAGATTTTTTTACTTCTATGTTTGGAATTTAGGAATTCTTTGGTTTACACTACGTTGAGAATATTCTAGAATATTATCTTTACGCATATCTTACGACATCAACACAAATCCTTAGTCTCATTATACGTCTTCTAAAATCAGTATCCAAAGATGTGATTACTTATGTTACTTATGACGTTTTAAAAGAAGTTATCGTATTTTTTCACATTTTTTTTACTTCTATGTTCTGAAATTTGAATTGTTTGATTTACACTACGTTGAGAATACGCTAGAATGCTATCTATACACATATCTTATGTAATCAACACAAATCTTTAGTCTCATTCTACTGCTTCTAAAATCGGAATCCAAAGATGTGATTACTTATGACGTTTTAAAAAATGCTCTAGTATATTTTCAGATTATTTTTTTACCGCTGTCTTCATAATTTTGAATTGTTTGTTTCATGTTACAATGAGAAGATTCTAAAAAATAATCTTTACGCATATCTTACGACATTAACTTTAATCTTTGGTCTCTTTCTACTTTCTCCTAAAATCAAAAAAAGATGTGATTACTTATGTTACTTATGACGTTTTAAAAGAAGTTGTAGTATTTTTTTTTTTAGATTTTTTTACTGATATTTTTGGAATTTAGGAATTGTTTGGTTTACACCACGGTGATAATATACTAAAATGTTATCTTTATGCTTAACTTACGACATCAACACAAATTTTTAGACTTATTTTACGTCTTATAAAATCAGAATCGAAATAGATAATTATGATGTTTTTAAAAAAATCTAGTATTTTTTCAGATTTTTTTACCTCTATTTTTTAGAATTTTAAATGGTTTGGTTTATACAACAATGAGAAGACATTAGAACGTTATCTTTAGTATTAATATTTGATTCATTAAATATTAATATAACACTTTGTAAATGGCATGAAAATTTATTTCTACTTTAATCCTTTTTTCGTTATTTGAGAAAAAATTACAGTTTCACAATTTTACAATTATCAAATTGAAATGATATTATGATTCAGATCAGAATCAAAGTCTTATTATTTTTTTGTGTCTTATTCATTATTTTCTTAAATCATAGTCTGAAAATATCATTGTCTTTGGCATTTTGAAAAAAGAAATTTCTTTATTCATTAATTTTTATGACTATCTTCGATATTTTGCAGGTTGATTTTTATTTAATCCAAAAACTATTTGAAAATACAATTAATTTATTGTTATTATTTAAATATCTAGATACGTAATTTTAGAAGTAACTCAAAAATTTATTTCGTATTCTTGAATCAGAAATCGAAGACGACTGTTTTTACCTTTTCAAAAGAAAGACATGTAATTTCTAAAATATTTGTAGATATCTCAGAAATTATGAACAGTTTGATATTTATCTGAAAATCGATTTTAGCTTGCAGGCTGATTTATTTTGAATAACAAAATATTCAAACTTATATAAGAGCAAAACTTGATTTTGTGTTATTTTTTGCCTTAAATTTAACATTTATCTTAGTTGGCAGAACTATTGAATTTTTATTCAACTAGCTAGTTCGGTTAAAAAAGAATTTTTATTCTAGAAAAATCTCATTATAATTCTACTTTTGCAACTATGTTTATTGAAAGAATTTATTTCTTTTTATTTTCAGTTACTGAAATATTCTTTTTATATGAGTTTTATAATGAATAATTTGATCTGAGATGATTTTATAATCTAGTTTGTTTAAATAATTAATCTTTTAGCTATTTCAATTTCTCTGTTATAAAATTAGCTTCCTTTAAGATTCCAGGAAATAATTGAGATTTAACAAACTTCCCGAAATTTTGATATGAAATTATAACGTAAATTGCATCATCTTAACTAAAAATTTTAAAAATATTATAATTAGATGGACCGTCAGAATGGTTAAGGTGTTAAAGATAGAATCTTATTTCGTTTTTCAAAAAAAAAAAAAAAATGTTTGAAAAACATCAGTTAATAAGAGTCCATTACATTTGAAACACATATCACCTCTTTAAAAGACAAGTATGCTAGTCATGAATAAAATTTTTATTTAATCTATTGTTTTAACGCAAACGATTTTAATTCTTTTATTATTGCAAAGCAGCTGAAAATTAGTTCAGTTGCAAACGATAGCTCGTTCTTGTCGTAACGTTACTTCTGGTTACAGGAATATTTCGAGTTTATATCCAGTGCTTTTAAATTATGCGTGTTAGTCACGTATTAAATGATACATTGATTTCTAATGCATTAACCATAGTGTAAGGACTGGTTTCTTTTTGGATGTCTGAAAAGCAAATGGGCATCCTAAATAAAAGTTATTCAAACTAAACTACTGTAAATACCGATTTTATTTCAGAGCGAGTAATGGGGTTAACTTAAGTAACGTTCAAGTTACATGGTAAACATAATTAGACATGATAACCAATATATAACTGCGAAATGTTTTACAGGTCTAAGCTAAGACGAGACGCTATTTATTCGTCTGCAAAGGATTTCAAAATTAAATTGACCCATTTAAACTGCAATTTGGGAGCATTATTTGACTCGGTTTTATCCATATTCATACTCCAAAATGTATTAAAACTTATGAAAAATAGTTTTTTAAAATTTTTTCTGAGCTAAAAATGCGTAAAATAGATAAACTACTACAAAAATATCAGTGATTTATAACAGAGACGTCTAACCTATGGTGCATGCATTCTAAAGGGTCCTCACAAATATGCACATAATATGAAAGATTAAAATGAAGAAGAAAAAAAAAAGATTCAATTAAGGATTAAAATAAATAAAAGCTTTAGTTATGAGTTAATACAAAAAAATTTTAAGTTGTTCTTATTTGTTAGAAAGCAGAACTTGAATTATTATAGGAATGAAATAAAATGGAAAATAAAACCTACAAATGTTAACAAATTAATTCGCGTTGTTTGATTTTTATGCTATCCTAAGCTTTTAACATTATTAATAAAAATTTCTTTGAACAGATAAATCTTTGGGGAGGGGGATACAATAGCAGAGGGATGCTCTCAAAAATGAAAAGACTTTTCAAGGGGGCACTGGAGAAAATAAAGGTTGAGGATCGTTTATCTACAAGATCGCTAAAACAGCAAAATCTCTTTTATCCATCTCCTAATCAACCAGCAATATAAAAAAGCCCATAATTTTAATCTGAAACTTAAGCTTGTGAGATAAAAAAAAGAAAGAAAACGTAGTCATTGAAGACCAGAGGCAAGTTTGGATATGGGCAAACTTTGCCCACATCACTATCTCTCTCAACGAATGGAGATGACTCAAAGTTAAAGAATTACAATCTTCCATAACATGCTGCCAGTATCATCGAGTATCTATGTCGGTCATGATGTTTTGATAATTCTTTATTTATAAAACAGATTTTTAAAACAATGGCGACATTCTTGTAAGCATGCTGACTGGCAGGTGATAATACAGGCAGATGTATGACAGCGCATTAAAGAATGCATGACTTTCATGTGAAAATCAGCAAGATTATTTAAAAGAGCTTTTAATTTTATTTAAGAGAATTATAAAACTATGTGCTTGTGTTTCAGATTCAAATAATCGATACAATTTTTAACATCATTCATTCGATTGGTTTTAAAATATCGAGAAATCTAGTCGTTGGATTTCGAGTGTTAAACTTTGTATAGATGACGCTATAAAATATAAACACACATATTCAAGAGACTTATTTAAATTATCCAGGTACGTTTCTTATCCAAAATAATAGAATTCCCAATATTATTGGATGAGTGAGACTCTCCCTCAAATAAATCTTTGACATATGCTATAGTTGTCTTTTCTAACTGAGGTCCAATAGATAATTTCAAAATGTTAGAGAGAGGCATATATTTCCAATAGAGAAAATTCCTCTAAATGAAGTAAAAAATATAATATCATTTGCCACTAAATGTTCGATAGAAAAAAATTACAAAGTTAATTTTAAAAAATTTACAGTCCGTCGTTTCGTTAATTGTGTTCGCTAATTGTGTTAAGTAGAATATGCTTGATATATTAAAATTGAAACAACAAAAAGAATACCACTTTTCGTTGACAAAAATGACTGAATTTAAAGCATTAAATTTCCTTAATTTAAAGCAATCAACAAAACCTCTAGGAAATACTAGGCTACTTGATCTTCGTCCAAGGCCACCATTGAAGTAATTTAAAAGCGTCTAAACTAATGATATTCAAAGTGTTTTATTAACATTTTATTGTGCAAAAAATATATTACAAAATATGACTAAAAGTATGGAGCAACGATTAAAAAATTTAGATTGTTATTTTTTCAACAATACTTTCATTGTCTGAAACTGATGACATTACAGTTAATCCTTTATCGTTATATAATTAATTCTCTGCAACATTTAAAGCATTTTTCCAATTAGAAATATATCCATTTTCATGATGATTTAGAAATTAGCTAGTTGACGACAATTGGAGTGGACAACCTGCGTGACCATTTCATATTTTGAGCTTCATGTTTATTTTAGCATGAATAAAAGCGAAATGTCTGTCGTCGCATTAAACAAAACACACCTGCCTTGTTTCCTTATTTAATATTGGAACAGAAGAGGAACGGAAAAGGATGTCAAAGGTACATCTTTGAACTTTATTTGACTTCTCTACTATGTAGACATTAGACGTGAGTGTGATAAGCCTGAGACAGATTGATCAATATCAAGTATCTGTACAACAAAGATACATTCGGTTTCAAATATTGTCCTACTTTCGAAGAAATTGCACGCAGTAGAATCGTGAGTATAATATGATTTAATGTCTGTTGAATAGAATGTAATGCTTGTATAGTCTCACTTTATTGTTGCATTCTTACAACATATCCAATTCCGATTTCAGTGCGTTCCATTTTCTAAGCGAAGGGTGTTAATTTGCAGTGAAGCTTTCAACTGCCCTATCAGAATGAATAGGAATGAACTGACTAGTTTCGAAATCGAATATTACATTTCAAAGGGAGGGGAAACATTCTTCAAACATCGTCATTAATCTTACGGTTTCAAACATTTTACATGCCAATATATCCTTGGGTTTATATTCATAAAAAGGGGAAAATAGGGGCAGTGAAATAGGGAAAATAAAAAGAATGAGAATAGGAAATTTATTTAGTAAACTACCATGTAAACTCTCTCCTTGTGATTAATTTAATATAGCTAGATTGAACCTATATTAAATGCTGGTAATTAAATGTATTGAAAATAATAAATATACTAAATATTTATATTAAAATAAAATATTGGGAAAGCAAGGGCAAAAAAAAATAGTTGCATTATTTCATTTCTTGAAAGCGGATTTAGAGCTGATATAGAGATGATATTCATGGCGCATAGTCTGGAATTTTAAATACATAGCATAAAGTGTGCGAATATCCGCATGCTTTAGAGACCTCTTTACAAGTTCTTTTGACTAACTAAGAGTACTACCAACTACTTTTTATATTTACCATGTTATAAAGTTGTTTTGAATAACAGATGACTACCAGATGCTTTTTATATTTATCACATTATAAAGCTCTTTTGATGACAACCAGATGCTTTTTATATTTTCTTAATTATAAAGCTCTTTTGAGTAACTTAGATGACTACCAGATTTTTTTTTATATTTTCCTAATGATAAAGCTCTTTTGACTAACTTAGAAGACTACCAGTTACTTTTTATATTTACCACATTATATAGCTCTTTTGAGTAACTTAGAGTGCTACCAGATGCTTTTTATTTTTACCTAATTATAAAGCTCTTTTGAGTAATTTAGAGGACTACCTGATGTTTTCATATTTACCACATCATAAAGCTTTTCTTATTTTAGGCTTTAACGAGAAAAACATTATTTGAGTCTTTTTGATGCTTACATCATTTACCTCTTGAAGAGAGTTAAATAATTTTGATAGAAAAACTACAGACCTAATTTTTAAAGTTATGGTGTTTCATCTTTTACGAAATAATTTTTTCAACACTCTTATTCTGAGCTAACAAGTCAGAACTAATTGGCATTATTCGCTTACAAATTTAAAAACAAACAAACTTATGTCATTAAAAATTAATTTTTATCAATTGGGACTGAAGATTTCTTGTTTACCAATTACAATTCGTTACACAAGATAAGAAATATTCTTTATAAAACATTTAATTAACTCTTTTATAGTTAACAAGTATTCTAATTTGCTAGGGATTGTTTAAGAAAGTATATAAATTTCTTTCTGTTGAAATAAAAAGAGAATAAAGAATGATTTGCCTATTTATCTAACAAACTGTATTTTTCTGTTGCATTAAATCTCTCATAACCGGGTGCTTTAAGTTTATGAAGCTATCTATTCTGTACTTGGCCGTTTGTAAAAAATAAGAATAACTCACATGTGTGAGTACTGTATATGATATATCATAGAAAATTGTAGTGAAAGCCGCGTCTAGGCAACAGTGCAGTTATTCAGAATATGTAGGAGAAAAATGCCGAAATTTTATTCTTTTTAATGGCATTTTCTGTGCGACCTTCAGGGCTAGAACGGCGCCAGCATTCTTTACGGAATCCTGCATTATTTTTAGTATTGTTCGTGAAAAGTTTAAATAACTATTTTCCATGGAAACAAATTCACATGTCTTGTTTTTTCTTTGAAAACCATTTGTTGTTTTGGACTGTATGACAAAGCCTAAAATCCGGTACTTTATGAAAAAAGAAAATTAAAAAAAGAAGCGAGGGTCGATTTCTTTTTTTTTAATAAAAGGAACCTACAAATCAAGTCCACTTTGGCCACGTTCTTGAAAAACAAATGACACGCTACAGTGATCAGATAAAAAATGAAAAAAAAAAAAAAAAAAAAAAACGAATATCATTCAATAGATAATGGCTATAAAAGTTCATAAAGCATTTAAAGTGTTTTGTGGTAAAGTTGATTTTATTTTTCTGATGGTATTATTTTTTTTTTCTTTCCTAAATGTATTCGTTCTGCAGAATAAATTAATAGCAGATACTGGGTGGTACTCATGCCACATAGTCTGGGAATTTTAAATGCATAGCATAAAGTGTGAGAATATTCACACGCTATAGCATAAGATCTGCGACAATATTCAGTTTAATGATTTCGGGAAAAAATGATACGGTTCATTAATCACGGAAAAACAACCTTAGCCTGACATGTCACTCCTTATTGTAAATATTCTTTAATTACATACATAAGGAATGTTGAAATAACCCTCCTTTTGTTATCCAACCAGTCTTCACATTTCTCAGAAAAAAAAATTATTCTTACATTAAAGGTGAAGATTTTAGAGTCTAACTTTTGGAATTTAGATAATACGTAGAAGTTCATGGGAAATTTTCAGGCGTGAAAATGTGCGACGGAAACCTAATGAATAGATGTAAACTTTTGAATTAGTTAAAAATGGTATTAAAGCACAATTCAAAAGCTAATTTCTTATAATATCGGGTTGTATTGTTCCCATGGTAACCAATTTAATCGAGAAGAGAACTATGCCAATTTGAAATCAAATCGGATTTTAACGCTCCATGAGCTGAAATGGTATTATTAGGTAATTTACCAGATTATGATACTGAAATCGCTAGATACCTTTCAGTATGCATTTTTAAATTTAAAATAAGCTCTATCTCAAAACTTTTCCCCATTATTATTTGAAGATTAATAATTGAAGATTAATTAAGCTCAAAAATGCTGGAACTACTTAGAACTACTTCCGAAAACAATCCAGGGGCGGATTTATGGATTTTGATGCCTCAGGCAATCTACATTATGGGATCCCGCTTTTAATAATTTTGCTAATTTATTTTCTAATTTCTACTTATTTTTAACTTAATAAAATTAGTTTAATCAAATTAATAATTTTTATTTCAACACTTTTTGAAAATGTCATTTGTTTATTTACAAAGGCCCATGATTGCATATTATCAACATTTGTACTCAAGTTCCTTTATAAGCAATGACTCGGATCTTATAAGTACTATTATAATTAATTGAACCTAATGAAACGTAATATAATCAGAACAATTACAATTTGACAATGCAATATTATCTTAATATTTTATAATTCTAGAATTTGTATTTTTTTTATTTAGTTCTTTGGAAACTTTAATAATATACAAATTTTTTTAAAGAATTGCTAGTGGCACCTTCTCAGCCAGCTGCCTATTCTGCTTGGTTCGAGACCTGCCCTGGAATTACCAGACATTTTTTATGTTTATGTCTTATAAAGCATTGTCAATTTGATTCTTTAACGGGAAAACAGTCTTTGGTACATCTTTTTATCTATTTTCACTTTCTAGATATGATATTCTGTATTATATATGTTTATGTTTTATAAAACATTGTTCATTTGATGCTTTAACCTGAAAAGCAGTCTTTTTTACATCTTTTTATCTATTTTCCTTTCAAAATATAACATTCTGGAAAATAGCCTATTATATATACAAATAATTGGTTAATAGGAATATTTTAGAGTTTCTTGATAGGAAATAACTTAAGATCCAATTAAAGAATTAAAAATTTTGAGATATTTCGATATTTGGAAGTTCCTAATTCGTCGTGTTATAATATGTTTTATTTTCATTCATTTTGAAGATATCCTAGACCGTAATTTTCTTTACAAATCTAATTATGATCTTCCTGTTTCATGGAATTTTCACATAATTATCACTGTTAGGAAATGTAAGATCATTTTGGGCATAATGAGATTTTTAATATTTCAGAAACAGTTTACAAAACTTTATTATGGGAATAAAATTTCAGTAATTAGTTCGAGTTTAGTAACGATATCGTTGGATATACATATGATTATGTTTGTTCAACATGAATCGAATGTAAACTCTGTCCATAAAGTTAGTTTGATAGGTTTTGCTTCATTTTACAACGGAAGGAGGAGTGCAGTAGCTTCTGAGGGTAATAACCCTTAAGGCCCTGAAGGTAGAAGTCCAACTTTTAGCGCACACACACGTCACAAACCTATTTTAAGGGGAAGACTTCATTTATTTATTCACAGATCGTAGTTTAGATCTGGAACAGAGAACGAGTACCTCTGACTCAGTAGCCCCAGTTATATTACTCTCGACGCGGAGAACTTTGTGACCTCAACAAATGTAACGTCTACCATACACACACACGGAGAGTCTTCGACTGGCGGATTCGAACCCGCAGCTCAAGGGATGCGAATCCATCGCCCTTCCAACATGGCTATCTTGCCCTAGTTCAATAGATCGAATATAAATTTAGCAAACAAGTTCAATAATTTATCACATTATATAAAGAACCTTATGTTTTGTTCAAAAAAATATTATCTTGCATATTTATTAAAATGTATATGTAGTTGCATTTTTAATGTTCAAGAATAATTTCTAAAGTAAAATGTATGAAAACTGTTCAATTAATAGCACAATTTATTTCATGAGTACATGAATTTGAGAGCAGAGGTAACTAACCTATGCAGGTATTTTCCATTCAATCAAACATTTCGGCATGTTTGACTTACGATGTTTTGATATAAAAGGGATGAAACTTCAAATGATTACCGATTGATATGGAATATTATATTTGCTTTAATTAAATTAGGTATGTGCATTTATTCTTATAATTTTCTCAGAGGAGACTCCAAGAATCCTTGGTCCGTATTAGATAAATTCCAGAAAAATATTAAAATTTTATTACATTGTTCTTTTATTATTCAAATTGTATTGACTGACGTTTAACTTGTAAGTCTTAAATACTTGATATTCAACTATGAAATAATAATTGTCTGCAGATTTTGAGTATATTTACTTCTTGACCACATATGAAATTTCATTGGGTTTTATACGAAAGACTAGAATAGAATAATTAATATCTACATATGAAATTTATGCGTGTGTAAACATAAAATCAAATTATTGCATGTAAAACTAAAATATTTTTCTTACTATCTGAAGAACATAACTCGGAATTCCTGTTAATGAGCTCGGTTTTAAAGACGTCATTCCCCCGAAATTTTCACAACTTAAACATTTCAGCAATACTTTCCTTTTTCCCTGTTTAGTGATGCACTAAATAAAGCCATTAAGGACTTCATTTCCACCAATAACTGAGTAGTGTAAAATAAGTTGCCAGCCTTCTGAAATAGGAATGAACAAGTTCACAGAGGAACTTGTAATGGTAGTTGCTGTTAATGACACTTCGTCGCATTCCATTAATTTAATGACACTTTTCATGGCCTGGGGTTTCCAGGTGTCAACTGTTCTGACTTTGCTTGTAACTTGAAACAATAAAACAATTTCTACCTAATATTCGCAATCAAGTCGATTCAGTCTCTGACGAAAGAACCGGCAATTATTGTGCCGAAATGTCACTGATCAAGACAGTACTGACGAAACGTAAAATTGCAACGTTAAGACAGTCCAATTATTTTTTTACTGCTGCTTATAGAATGCTCGGAAGGTCGTGAAATGTCATATCATTTTATGAAGATACTCAAATAAAAATGGAATGACTCCTTAAAAAGACTGTTCATGATTCTCAAACGTGAAATGCATTACTTGATATTATTTAGAACCATATATGTATCGTATGTAGTTTTTGTTCATGAATTTTGATGAATTCCTTGATGAACCCAGTAATTATGTTTTTATTTAAAAAATATTCAGAAAATGCCTGTTTGTTTTAAAATCCCTTCCCTGTTACTACTCGATTAATTTTGGAAATTATATAAAGAATTCTAGGCCTAATTCTTGCTTTTGAATTTTTTGGGGTATTTTTAAAAACAAATTTTCTATATATAAGCACTATTGTTCTATGAAATTACAATATAAAACTCAAGGAAACATGCTCTTTCAGTTTCTTAATAACATTCTCGAACAAAAAGGTAAAGGAATTCTCGAACATTGAGGTAAAGGAATTAAGCTCTTTTCAAACGGTAATCAAAATTTTAACACACTGAGCTAAGAAAGTTTGCGCTTTTCAAAAAATAGTATTCTATTTTGCAAAAGAAATCATTTTAGATATTATACATGCACATTTTATTGATATCTGCTTTTGCCAATGAAGAATTAAATGTCGTACTATAACTTTTACCATATTATGCATTTTGAAAGATCAATTCAAATTAATAAAAACTGGTTTCAAAATAGGTAGAATTTCGAATAATTTATGATGCCTAAGAAGTGACACTTTTGATATCTGTAAGTCTTTTGTACAGAAACAGATCATCTACTTTTTAACCTTTTAGATATTTAATAATATGCATTTATGCATTATTTCGTTATATATTTCGGCTTGATATTGCTTTAGATTGGTGAATATTTTAAACATTAAGTTCAAGGAATGAACCTCTTTTTTTAACGGTGGTCAAAATTTTACCTCACAGAGCTAGGGAAATCCGCGTTTTTCAAAAATTAGTATTCTGTTTTGCAAAAGAAATAAATTTTGACATAATACATAAATATTTTATTGATAGCTGTTTTTAATGAAGAATTAAATGTCGTACTATAACTTTTACCATATTATACCTTTTGAAATATCAATAAAAATTAATAAAAACTGGTTTCAAAATAGATTGAATTTTGAATAATTTATGTTGCCTAAGCAGTGCTCTCTTATTGTATATATATATATATATATATATATATATATATATATACATAATTTCTTGTTATTCATCAGTTAAATCCCAATATTTAAATAATGGAATTGTTGCTTATTCTTAATTTCTTCTATTAGTTCACACTCTCCTAATATATATCTTGTTGAAATTTTCATTCGTTAATAAAATACTTTTTATTCATCCACTCAAATTCAAATACATTTTTTTAAATTGTAGTGGATGACACTTGATGTTACAGTTTTGATATATGTTTTGAGCTGATGATGATATTTTTTTTAATAGACAATTTTGTGATTGTGTCATAAGTATATGCATATTTATATTAATTGTAATTATTTAATAAAAAGTAACTAAAATAAAAAAAAATATTGAGTTAAGTAAGAAGGGACTTTAAAAAGATTTTTTTTTCATATTACTTGTTTTTTTTTTACTTCAAGAACTAGATAATATATTTCTTAAGCGTTCAGCAACATATTAATCAAATCATTTGATAAATCTCGAATTTAGAAAATATTTGCTTCATACCATTTTTGAACCAAGTAAACAAATCTTTTTTCTAATTTTTGAAAAATATTTGCAATTTTACCGATATATTTCAGTTTCATAGATGTTTTTTTTTTCAATCTTTTACATACAAATACTCAAAAATATAAATAGCTTCGAACATTTTCTCAAAAAATTCATCCAGAGCAAAGTCAATACTTTAAGTAAAAAAATCTAACTAAAAAAATTTGTAGAAATGATTAACAAATCACGTATTAACCTTACTAAAATATTGCTACTGAAACAAAAATTATTCGGAAGATGAATAAATGATCAATCTATATATAAAATCTATGTCATGCTCTCATAAAGTTTACATGTCAAAGGGTTATCGGATTTATGTACTTATGATGTGTGCAATGCTTAAGGCAAGCATATCAATGATGCACAACGTTGAGAAGTAGAGCCGTTACCCTTGGTTAAGCCAAGTGCGACAGGAAGACTTAGTTTTATTTATGTTTTAATTTTAACTATTCTCTTTTTTGCGAGCTTTAACTGTAAAAAAATATATTTAAACAGTTTTGTCCCACATTTTCAAAAGAGATGATACGGTTTGCTAAATGAGAGTCTTTTCAGTAATCAAATTTCTTAACAAAATTTCGTTAATTGCTTAATTGTCTTGATTTGAAGTTATAGTGGTATAAGTCACATTAAACAAAAACGTTTAATAAATTCAATTCAGCTCAATTAAAGCCCTATATTAAATTTGAATTCATGAATAACATTACAGCAGTTTTGTTCACCTTTTTGACATTTTTTGAAATCCTTTAATATTAGTAAAGCAAAAAAAAAAAAATAATAAAAAAAAAAAAAATGACACACACCTCTGTAGCTTCAATCAACTACAACTTTAATTAAATGACTCCATAAAGATAATAATTATGTTACTAACTAATGTTGAAAGCTTTTTTATGTGTAATGAAATTTTCGCCCTAAAATGTAAAGGTAAAGGAAAAAAAGTATTAATTAATTTTCTTCCCAACTGAGAAGTCATAATATTCATGTTAATATTTTTTTTTTCTTATAAATGAAATGAAATTTAATGTCTCAACAGAATGTTCAGGGAAGACACCGACGAATAAGATTATAATAATTTTAACAGCAGTCGAGAAATATAAACATATCTTAATGAAAATATCTATTTAAAGTATTATTATAAAAAGTAACTATTTTGAATTATTTCCAAATTTGAACTGATAAAATAAATATTTATGCAGTTTTGTCTCTCATTTAAAAAATAAATTATATGTTTTGAAGTTCATTCGGTGAGAGACTTTCCGTTCTTCAATTTTATAGCTAAGATTTTGTTAATTGCTTAATTAGTTGATTTAAAGTTACAGTGCCGGCTTTCTGGCACATAGGTAGCGCGTCTTCCTTGTGTTCTAGGGAGTCCCGGGTTCGAGTCCCGGTTTGGGCATGGTTGTTTTGTGTGCTATCTCTGAGATGTGTGGCTGTTACCCCTTGTAAAAAGAGGATGCGCAGGCGAATGTGGTGAGTGTGTAGCTAAGTCGTACTCTTGGCCCTAGTTGGCGCTAATTCAAAAACAAGAGAGGCTCATTTCGACTTAAATCTGCAGCTGTATCAGCGGAGACTTGTCCAGGCAAACGCCATAAGTAACAACAACAAAGTTACAGTGGTATGTCACTTAAAAAAACGTTTACTTAAAAATTATAATTGTTATATAAATTCAATTCAACTCAATCAAACTCCTGTGCTAAGACTAGATCCATAAATAAAATTACAGAAGTTGTATTTCTGTGTAATACACCGAAATTTGAGACTTTTTAACATAAGAAAAGCAAAGAAAATTTAACTCTCAACATTATAGATTTAACCAGCTACAACTTTAATTAAATAATTCGATAAAGAAAATAATGATGTTAATAACTAATTTTGAAAGCTTTTTCATGCGGAATTGATTTTTTTTTCGTTAAATCGTAGGGATTAAAAAACAAATACATTAATTACTTTTCTTCTCAATTGAGAAGTTAAAGTACTAACGTTAGTATCCTTTTCTTAAAAATGAAATGAAATCTTATGTTTTAGCAGAACTTAGGAACAAGGTATAGAAGAATCAGATATTTTCATCACGATAAATTCAACAGTATGTGAAGAGCGGTTAACATATTTTAATAAAAATGTATTAACATAATATATATTCAAAGTGATAGCATAAAAAGTAGCTGAACTGAATATATTTTTATTAATATAAGACAATAAGCATAAAAATTAACCTCAATTAGCTTTAATCAGTGTGAAGAATGAGTTGGGTGAAGTCACCGTACATTCCTTCGTCTTGTAGCAGATCGTTTTGAATTAAGGTACGATTTGAACTTGACACGTAATTTGTCTTCTAGATCGGAATTTAATGGAATTCATGTTCGGAAACGACAGCCCACGTAAATTTGACGCGGATATTAATTAAAATATAAATAAAAAGCTAGATTTTGTCGTGAGAAATCAGACAGAGTGGTTTAGCTGGAACTATTTTGAGAGGCAGGTGTCGTTCAATTTTAAAGCAATGTTTCGTTGGGAACAGGTAATATAAAGTGTCAAAGATTGACTGTATTTTTTTTTGAAGCTTTGCAAAGCCTGCAGAATAAATGAAATCAACTTATTTAAATTTTGCAAAGGAGAATTTGATGCTTTTATCTTCTATTTTAATTTTTTTTTCCAAACCATATATTCGCGTCATACTTTGACTTACTTCTCAAATATGGGAATTTCTTATTATTAGGAATTCAGTTCATCCTATAAAAGTATTTCCCGCGCCAATAATACCCACATCAATCAATCGTTTTTATTAGGAATGACAGGTGCTTGCTTCTTATTAATAAATACACATACAAATAGATAATTTGAGAACAAATGTTTTCAACGTACCACTCTAATCAGGTACCACTACTTTATTTTTCAACTTTTAGATATAGATACGATTCCTGTTGAAAAGTGCTATTACTGCCATAAATATTTATATTATCATGTCAGATTATGATGTTGTTTTTGGGATGAGGTTTTTGGTGTCAACAAAAATCCGTAGGCGAAAAATAAAAATTTTATTATCTGCCCGAGCATCTAAAAAAAATCAGTTTTTAATAGCGTGTTGTCATTGCATTAGCAAAAACTCTGATTTAAAAAAATAAGTTAATTACTACAGTAAATAAAACCTTAAAATATATCATTTTGAGCACTTGATTATACGAAATGAAATAAATAGGAAATGTGATATTTTTTTAACTATATATAAAACAAGAAAAAAAAATTGTAATCGTTTGCGATACTAAAGCTATTAATTCAATGAAAGAGTTAAAATGAATAAAAATATAATTTAACTTGAACAAGCACGTGGTGCTTGGCCTTTCAAGAAATTATGTTCTGACATGATGCATTGAAATATGCATAGCAGATTTCATTTTAGTCTTTATTTTATGTTATTTCAGTCATAAATGTACTGTTTCAAAATAAATGTATTATAGAAAAAATTACAATGTCTTACTTTTTATATAGTTCATCAATTTTGTTTGCTATATTTGGAAAATATTCTTAACACTTTAACCCTCCAGCTGCGTATCAGGCGATTTCCGCAGGTTGGCTGTTAGCTCATTTTCTGTTGAATCCTTGGTTTTTCACAGTTTAAAGTGTTTATTTTTACGATTATAGATTTTTATTATATTATATTATCATCGTTTAACATATAGTATCAGTTTATCTTTAAAAAAATATTTTTAAACATTTGCAAATATCGCATCTGAATAGTGATTTTAAAGAATCACACAGCCAGAGAGTTAACATTTTAAAAGAAAACTATTACTGATTGATATGTGAAGATAATAATTTCAAGTCGGCGTCCTTGCACAGAGGTAACTCGTCTTTTTCGTGATCTGGGCGTCCCGAGTTCGAATCCTGGTTAGGGCATGGTTGTTCTTCTGTGTACTATCTGTAAGACGTATGAATGTGCCCCCTTCTAAAAAGGAGCTGTGTCGTACTCTCGGCCCTTGTTGGCACTACTTCAAAAACAAGAGACGCTCGTTCGGATTGAAATCGCTGACGGCCGTCAGTGCGCTTGTCCATGGCAAGTGCCATTAGTTACAACAACAAAAATAATTTCATTATTTTCTATCAATCGTTCTCCACCTCTCGGAAGTTCGATGAATTGATTGACATATCTTTTTCAATGTCACCTTTGCAATGGTTTATATTTAAAACAATGAGATTCAACACCTCATAACTCGGTTAGTTTTAGTCTCAGAAAATTAAAACGTTTTTCATTTGGGATATTAGTGGGTTTAGAATATTCTACTAAATATGACTAATAAGAAATGGGAAGGGAATAAAAATTTAGATTTATAAATTTCTAGGAGAACAAGTATTATCTTATATAGCGTGAAATATATTTTTTACACCAATTAGAACATTTTTTTCTCTTTGAAGTATATGGTTTGCCCCTAAAGAAATATAAATTAGCAATTGACCGAATATACATTATACTGGATTTATTAAATTATATATTCTGCATCATGTATATATATTTGATGTCGAGGAAGATACAGTGAATGTCTTAAAACTTTCATTTCATTTAATGTTACTAAATCTTAGTTTCATTTTCTAGGAGTGGAAATGCTACACATAAGGATGTTGGGTTCTTAACGGAAAAGTACTTAGGCCGGAAAAGGGTGATTTAGAAATTTGGAGACAATTTGTCTTTATCACAGAATGTGCTGAAGTTGAAAAAACCTGGGCAGCTGGTCCTTGGCGAAGAAAAATGTTGAAGCATTCTAGTTTCTTAGCACTTTTAA
Organism: Argiope argentata; assembly: GCA_026289955.1. Lineage (NCBI taxonomy): Eukaryota > Metazoa > Arthropoda > Arachnida > Araneae > Araneidae > Argiope > Argiope argentata. The sequence goes on from JAOUZG010012691.1 coordinate 8,648,882, forward strand.
ACATGTACTGAACAGAACTAAAATAAAAGATACAGGTAACATGAAATATTAATGTTATTTTCAATTTCAATCATTTTTGTGAATTAAAATAATTATTTGTCACGAAAAGGTGATGTTTTCTCTGCTAAAGAAAAGCTCAGAATTTTGAATTCTAATCATTATTTAGTATTTTCATTCCGGTATTTCCTTAAATTGCTTTCATGACCAAACCATTAACAATTTATAGAAAAGGTAAAAGATATTCGTCTGGTTAGCAGCTGCATCTCAAGAAAAAGGGAAGACTTTCCGCTTAAATAAATGAATTATTAAATCGAATTTGTTACTCCAGCATTCTTAGAAAGATTCTTAGATATAAGGGGAGCATACTTAGATAATGTAAGAAGGTGAAAGGAAATTTAATATAATCCTTAAAGTCTTCTAGCACATACTGTGGCATAATATTGTACAATATTGTGTGATATTATATGATACTAAACAATATTTCACAATATTAAACAATATTGCGAATATTGATCAATATTGTACAATATCTATGTGCTACTAGGGTAGAAAATATTTTTCTGTAACACCCATTATATAATCTATTACTATAGCTTTTTTGTCTTTTTAGATGCATACACATTCATATATTTTTAAATAATAGATGCATAAACATTCATATATTTTTTCATAATGCATAAACATTCATATATTTTTTCATAATACATAAACATTCATATATTTTTTATAATAGATACATAAACATTCGTATTCATATATTCTTGAACAATGTCTGAACTTCATTGTTTCAAGTATGTTAGCTATCTGTTGATTCCAGATTATTATATCAAACTTTATAAATTAAATGAATTTTATTTGGTAAATAGATCATCAATAATTATTGCAAGAAATAAATGAACAGTAGCAGTTAATATCTTATAGTAAGAAAATAACTAAATAACCGTAGATAATGTACTTAGATAATGTAAGAAGGTGAAAGGAAATTTAATATAATCCTTAGTCTTCTAGCGCATCCTGTGGCATAATATTGTACAATATTGTGTGATATTATATGATACTAAACTATATTCCACAATATTAAACAATTTTGCGAATATTGATCAATATTGTACACTATCTATGTGCTACTAGGGTAGAAAATATTTTTCTGTCACACCCATTATATAATCTATTACTATGGCTTTTTTGTCTTTGTAGATGCATAAACATTCATATATTTTTTAATAATAGATGCATAAACATTCATATATTTTTTCTTAATAGATGCATAAACATTCATATATTTTTTAATAATAGATGCATAAACATTCATATATTTTTTAATAATAGATGCATAAACATTCATATATTTTTTCATAATAGATGCATAAACATTCATATATTTGTTCATAATATATGCATAAACATTCACATATTTTTTTATAATAGATGCTTAAACATTCACATATTTTTTATAATAGATGCATAGACATTCGTATTTATATATTCTTGGACAATGTCTGAACTTCATTGTTTCAAGTATTTTAGCTATCTGATGATTCCAGATAATTATATCAAACTTTATAAATTAAATTAATTTTATTTGGTCGATAGATCATCATTAATTATAGTAAGAAATAAGTGAACAATAATAGTTAACATATAATTGTAAGAAAATCACTAAATAATAGTTGATAATGTATTATAGTAAGAAATAATTGAATAATAGTAGTTAATATATCATAGAAGGAAAGCTAAAGAGACCATGATTTAAAAACGAGAATTTTAAAATTCAAAATTCACAGCAATAAATTACAAAATTCACATTATTACAAAATTACATCAAAATTCGCTAAACATTTCCAAAATCCTTTTATGTTACGCTATTTATTTTAGTCAAACTTAATAATAATTTAACTTAGAAAGAAAATTGAAGATACTATGATTTAAAAAAGGGAGTTTTAAGTGTATAATAGAAAGTAAATTTCAAAATTCACAGCAATAAATTTAAAAAATGCCCATTATTACAAAATTACTTCACAAAGTTCACTAAACATTTGCGAAATCCTGTTATTTTATGCTATTTATTTCTGACCAATTTAATGATCACTTAAAGACATAGAAAGAAAATTGAAGAGGCCCTCTTTAAAAAAGAGAGTGTGTATGATTAAATGAGAGAAATGTATGATTGAAAAAAATCACAAAATTCACATTGTTACAAAATTACAGCATTCACAAAATTCACTAAATATATAGCAAAATCCTTTTATTTTACGTTATTTATGTTAGTCAAATTTAATAATCGTTTAAAGACATATCCCATTGAAAATACATCTTATAACCAGTATTACAAAGATAAGTCATTTGTGAACTCTAAAAATATTTTATATAAATATACATTACAGTACAAATATACATTTTACAAACATGTATTGTTTATTTTAAATATCACTGGAAGGTCATCTCTCTTTTGTCAGAATTTACAAGAGGATATACGCCTAAATAGATACGCGCATGTAAGAGACAGAACTTTCTCACAATATTCAAGCTGCCGTATCCCGTTTGCTGTAAAGCTGTGTATTCGTCCATGAGAAGGCATGGGAACACGTATTTTAGATGTCGAGCCAAGTAAAAACCGTTACATTTAGAAATAATACTGCAAGACACTATTTTTTCATTGCTTGTTTGGTAATTTTTCTAAGCCTTTTATTAGGAGAATTCTTATTTTAACGAGTTCCAGATGGTTTTGATGGGAAAACAACTGATCTTGTTTTGTGCTTTTTTCCCTTAGTGAAATTTTAATATGGAAGGCTAAGAAGTGAAAGCTTATATCTATTATAAAAATACAATGCAAGAACTGTACGTACGGGGCACACGTACGCTTTTCGGACGTGATTAATTCAACATATAATGGGAATTTTAAAGAAATATCAAGTAGTTATCATGTCTAATCCCCCCTCCCCCAGTGGCCTATTTTGTCTCGAATATTTAAGTGAAGTCTATTTTGAATTTATTTACTTATTCAGTTGATTAAATATTTTTTTGTCTTTTGATTTTAAGCAACAGTAACTAGATATTTCATCTCCATTATATCAAAATGTCGTATGTCAAAATCACAAATATCAAAATTTATGAAATTATAATGTGACAGTTGTACGGCTTACGGTATACATCATTTTGAGACAATATACAACAATTATTAATCCGGTGTAATAATTTAAGTACAAATGTAATAAGCTCTTTGCATCACAAAAATGTTTTGACGGATTTGACATGCGGCATTTTGATATAGCATTGATAATATGGTAATGCAAAAAACGAAGTACTGTAATAAAAACAATTAGTCTATTCTTAATAGCAAACTGTCCTTTTTTAAAGACCAAAAATTGTTTTATTCAATTATCTTTTAAAAGACGAAGAAAACCCCATCCCACAACATAATTATCTAATCAGTGTTCCTAACTCAATGAGTACGTTCATTGTTTTCGCAGTTAATCGTTTTTGAGTTCAAACTTTTAAAACCACAAAGTATAGAACATTTTTTGGTTCAATTACCTTTCCATTACATATCTTGATATTGGTGCCGTCTTTCGCAAGGAAATAGGAAAAAAAATATCACATTAAGTAATAATAACTTCGAAGAAACAATATCCAAATTAAGTTCTAAACGTAACCTGAAATTATCATCAACCTATTACGACAATAGTTTTCGTCTGTATGCTATTTTCCTGTATTAATTGTAACAGCCAACCAGTTTGAAAAACGATCCCTCTTATTGTTATTGGGCAAAATTAATTAAGGAAAAGATCTAATTTTTTTAAATATTAATTAATATGAAAATTATACTTTTTACCAAAACAAGGTAAAAAATTTAAATATTGAAATAACACAAACTAGTCTCGTACCATAAGATTTTTCTTAAATAAATCAATATCAACTTAAAAGCAAGTATTCAGTTCTAGATTTCTTTTAGACATGAAATTTAATTATCAAGTTCTTGTTAACTAAATGCGAAATTTAATTATCAAGTTCTTCTTAGTTAAACGTGAAATTTAATTATGAAGCTACCTTCTGGAGAAATATATTAATAAGATGCTGGAGTTCTATAAAATCTCTAAAGAAGAAATATGTCATCTTAATAACCTTGCTCTTTCTTCGTCGCATGTTTTTTTTTTCTTTCTTGCCCCTTTTTTTTCTACTGGCAACCGTTTTTTGATGGAAAACACTTTCTGGACCCACTTACTTGAGAGAGCTTTTGCCCGTGTTAAAGTAAGCAGCATTAATTAATAATAACTAAAGAGGAATTCAATTTAAACCAATTATTTAGAAAGCTTTTATAAAAAAATGTCATGACACTGGTTTCTCTGTTTTTCCTCACAAATATTAAAGTATGAAAGAATAAATAAACCTCTTAGAAATTTTATGACCTTAATATTCTTCGATACAAACCCGCGTGCGAATAAAAATCTTTATTAATGAAAATTTTTACTACCCCGAAGGCCTTTAAAGTCCTAAAATTTCACATTGTTGTTCATTTTTCTAATTTAAAGAATAAAAAGACAAGTTATCAAAATCATCACAAAAATTCGTGCCCTAGAATTTCATGAATTTGTTTCAATCAGATCAAAAGTCCGAAATATATAGTTTTGGAATATCTGTCTGTCTGTCCGAAACAACTGAATAACTCAATAAGCTACAGATAAGTAGCCTTTCAACAAAATTTCTGTCAAATAATTATTACTCAAAATCCATTCATGGGAAGTCTGTTCGTTCATCTACGTGCATGAAAATGCAAATACATAGATGAATAAAATTTAATAACGCAAAACTCAAATGAATAGATGAATGAAACACAATAACTCAAAACGCAAAAGAATAGATGAATGGAAGACAATATCTCAAAACGCAAATGATTAGATGAATGAAACACAATAACTCAAAACGCAAATGTATAGATGAATGAAGCACAATAACTAAAAATCCAAATACAGCAATGAACGAAACACAGTAACTCAAAACACAAATGAATAGATGAATTAAACGCAATAACTCAAAACGCAAATGTATAGATAAATGAAATTAAGTATACATACTTATTATTAGTGCTGCAGATCTGTAGAGAATTTTGAACCCAATTCATTGTAGAATTTATCATTAGTTAATCTGAATATTTTGGAACATGGGAACGTAATAACTCAAAAATGCAACGACTGAGACAAGTGAAACTCTGCATGTTATTTCGTCACTAGCACGAATAAAATTTCACCTCTGAAAGTCAGGTCTACTTTCCTTCCCAATATTAAGTAGTTCAACCATGTAGTGTAAATATATAAGAAATGCGAGAAGAAAATATTCTTGCTCAATTTCATGAAAAATTCCTCTTTCTTTATTAATTTTTAAAATAAAATATCGAAATAAAAAATATTTGATTTAAAAATATGGACTGTTATCACCTTGTTTCTTGCCAAAGACACAAAGTGATAATAAATGAATTAAGCGCAATAACTCAAAACGCAAATGAATAGATGAATGAAATGCAATAACTCAAAACGCAAATGAATAGATGAATGAAGCGCAATAACTCAAAACTACATAAATAATCACTCATTTTTTTAAAATCATAGTTATTATTTTTATTAAAAAAAATTCCGAAATTTCCATAATCAATTCAAAAATTGACAGATTTATTTACTTAATAAATTATTTATTTCTCTTACAATAAATATAAAACGAAATGCCTTTCATCATCTTTGCTGTGTTCCCTGTTACGAAACTTCGTAGAATAGAATTTTAGTCGCACTTAATTAATTTATCTGCATCAAAGCTCCACCAAAAACTGCTTATGTAACAACGGAATGATCAAAGAGCTAATTATTTACTTACTTTCATTAAGCCATCTGATAATATTGTTAACGGTGAGTAGATACATATTCGCTGTTAGTTGTTAATTCAATTTCCGTTTATAATTAACTTTCGGGACTGTCGAGTGCCTTCAGTTCTATTTGGAATATATATTTATACATATAGTTGAATATACTGTTAAGGCTGATGAATAAAATTTGTGATAAAAAAAAGAAATGTCTTTGGGATTGAGAAAATGGCATGAAATGCCAGAACAATACAAATTAGTATTTCTGAAGCAATGTTGATGGATAATTAGTTAAAATTAAATGTTATATGCAGTTAAAATTGGACGAACAAATATCCGTAAAATTGAAAGCAAGTTGAATCTTCGATTCCTTGTGTTTCAGAAAATGGCATAAAGTGTCAACGGAAACAAATAATTATTTCTTTCCGTAACTTTTTACAAAAAATATGCATTTTTTCCCCTCCGATAAAACTTAGAAAGAAATAAATGAAGGAAAAAAGATATTACATAGTTAAAATTACACGCCAATAAAACCATGATATTTCTTAGATAGATGCTAGATTTTTTAAAATTAAAGATATCTCACTTTTTCTTATTTGAAGAATGATAATATAAAGAAAAGAAATGGGTTCTTGGTTTTTGGAAACTTGTTATTTTATATTCTGTTATATTCTTTTACTACAAGTTTCTTTATATGAAACTATAAGCAATTTTTATAGTTATTTAAAAACTTCTCTTTGTTTAGAGGAGCGAAAAAGCCCGAGAAAAAAAAAGAAAGAGAACAATTACTAGTGAGATACTGAGTTCTAAAGATTCAACGGGAAGCCATAAAAGTCCCAGAAAAAACACTCATTATTTTTTCTTCTATATTTGAATGAATAGATCGTATATAATAGAAGACTTATATGAAATTTGATATTTTGAGACTTCACGTAATTAATTTTGGAATTAAAACTTTTCATTATTCTCACAAGACAAAGGGAAGCCCGATGACAGAGTCTCGTGTTCAGGAACTGAGGTGCTTGATCCGGATTGGATTTAAGTCCTCTAGAGGCTCCTTTTTCACACTCCAATTTCCGAAACAAATCATTTTTTGCTGATTTTAATCTCTATTCATGCAATTTTAAGTAACGAATTTTCACAATCTAAAATAATAAAATATTTTGCATCGAATTGTTTCCAAGGAAGCTATCTTGCCGGAAAAAAATGAAATCAAGATTAAAAGAATATTAACTCTAAATGCTATTTAATCATTTAATTGCATCACATTTTAAATTATAAAGAAACTCACCCTATCAGAATTATATAAAAAACGTTATATAAAATTTGATTAATTAGGATTGTCGTTAGAATAATATTCTACAACTTAAATGATATTGGATTTTATTCAATTCCTATTATTAGTTCACACTCTCCCTATATATATATATATATATATATATATATATATATATATCGTTCAAATTTTCAATCGTTAATAAAATACTTTTTATTCATCCTATCAATTTCAAGTAAATATTTTTAAACTTGCAGTAGATGACATTTGATGTGAATACAATTTTTCAAAAGTTAATAATTAATTTTTTATTAATTAATTAAAAACTATTTTTTCTCACCTTTATAGTAGTTCTGATTGTTAGGTCAGGATAACCTGGTTGGCAGGGCGTTGGATTCGTACTCCTTGTGCTGCTATTTCAAACCTGGTCACAAAATTCTCCATGTCGAGAGTTTTACCACTGGGAGTACTGAGTCAAAGGTGGTCAAAGGTACTCAGGGGCCCATACCCTCAGAAGCTACTGCACTCCTATTTCAACTGTAGTGCAACACGAGAAATACAATTGTAATTATTTAATAAAAAGTAACTAAAATAAATTTTTTGCTGACTTCTTAAAATTTTCCTAATATCCAAAGTAGGAATTGAATTTTAAAAATTATTTTTTAGATTACTTGTTTAAATAAATTCGAGTGTAAGGCTTTTATAAATTAAATTTTTCTGAAAATACCGCTAAAAAATTTAGGCATTGGTGTCCTCTAAAGCTGTGGAGCTCTGAGGCAGTTAACCTATTTATTAATAAGGCCCTCGTTAAATCCAAAATCCGTTAAATCAGGATTTATAATCCTTCGAACTCTGAATGTAATCCAATAAGCACTCCTATTTACTTGGAGTTATGTTCAATATGTAAGCTAATGAGGACATTGTTTAACAGTCCTCTTGGTTCTAAGGTATTGCAGTATTCAAATGTAATGCGGGTTCAATAGTAATATTTGTTGAATGAACATGAGTTCAATAGTAATATTTGTACGGGGAATATGGGTTCAATAGTAATATTTTTTATTTTATTATCTTGTTGAAATAAAATATTACTTATTAATTAAAACTTTGAAACTGCGAGAAACCTGATTATAAAATAAGCATTTTCACATTTCGCCGTTGCTTTATTAAATTAAGCCATATCTTCATTCATAAATATCTTTAATCACATTAAAGATAGTTGCTATATCTTTAATATCATGCTTTATAATGATTATAATGCCTGGTATGAAATATTTTCCTTTTGATGGATCATTTAAATATAATAATATATATCTGGAAAGCAGAGTTTCGAAAAATCTTTCTGATAATGAAAAAATGTGTTTTCGTGATAATTTATGAATATAATCTAAATATATAATGAAGGGAAATCATTGCCTTTTCCTGAATAATTAATAATATAGATAATAAAAAGTCGAAAATTTCGAGTTCATTAGCTGAGTACAGTTTAGAAGGATGAGATCTGTCCCCATAGAGCCCTTGCATACTCTCTAATCTAATCTTTCATTTAGACTAAGCGAAGGTAGTATAAAAAAGGGAAAATCTATTTGTAGAAAATAAAAATTTCGCGAATTGTTTATTAAAAATCTTTTTTGTTGTTGTTACCTAACACCTAACTTTAATACAGTAGGGTAAGTGCAAAGGAAAAACATTGCATTTAGCTAGTTCTAACTTAATAACTAACTAATGAAATATAATAATTCCTTCTCTTTCATTGAAATGTTAACTTTTGTGAAGAAAAGCATTTATAAACATTATAACTGAGTTTAAAGTTTGTACTTAAAGTTTAAAGTATGAATACAGGAATAATTATTACAAAAAAATCAGTTGTAAAATATCGAAATGCTTTAATATGTATTCTATTTCATATCTAGAAGATAAAGTATACATTTAGCTTTTATTGTTTTTAAACAGAAGTAACAAAACTATTATTTTAGACATCTATTTTTATGTATATTATGAAATATTCAGCATTTCAAAAATCAAAAAAAGTCCTCCTCTTCTTAT
>JAOUZG010012691.1:8658148-8671044 GCA_026289955.1 Argiope argentata
TTCATCAATCTGGCGTTTTTATTTTTCAGACAAAGAGACTGTCAGACAGATAGACATAATTCCAAAAACGTTTTTTTTGTCGATATCTAGCAAATCTATAAATCTAAAACATGGAAATTTGTCAAAAATTCGAATTCGAATTTTTTAGTAATTACAATATTCTTTATACTTTTTAATTAGAAAGCAAAAACTGATCAAATTTTCTGAACTTCGTCATGGACATTTGGATATTGGTAAAGGAAGGGGAAAAGATTGGATAAAGAATTAGAAACCAATTTTACTCTAATTCATCGGGATTATTTACCTCTTAGTAACAGAGTAAATATGTGAAATTGAACCATCCTTAGTTAGCAAAATAGGATGGCAATATTCTTTGCGCAAGTAAAAGTTGGAAGAGGAATGTTCCCAAAGCTATTTTTAAAGATTAATTCTCTAGTTAATTACGCTCTGCAAAATTTTTCAGTACCAGGCAGAGAATCATAAGCCGAGATTTCTGGCAACCTCAGTGGAATGCTAGCTTAGTATTCTTGCTAAATAATACCGCGTTGTGCATCTGATGTTAAAATAGCTTTAGAGGACTAGACTGAAAATTCACAATTTTAGTAAATATAGCATGATATTATTGCCTAAAAAAGAATTGTTTTTTCCCCCTAAAATTCCAAAAGGAATAAACTATTCACGAAATTGAATTTTATATCTATGATAAAGCAAGTGAAATGTAACCGTTTGGATTGAATACAGAAGATTTAAAAGTTAATTAAAATAAATAATTAAAGTCATAGTCAATTTTAAAAAGAAAACTATTTAGCTATTTAACTTTTTTTTTTGTTTATTTTCGCTTGGTCTCTTCTCGCCCTTTATTTAAAGCTATTTTTTCAAAAAATTATTTAAAAAATACTGATTTTCGAAAGGATTGAACTCACATTCTTCACTTTCACGAGAAAAATACTGAAAACCTTGTACTTTACCGATTGAGCTACTGCCTACTTATTTCAATTCTCATTACAAACAGCTAAAACTCTATTTAAAGTATTAAAAATTAATGAAATTTAATTAATGAATTAAAATGTGAAAAAACTGTATTAACATCGAGTGTCATCCACTACAAATTTTTAAAAAATGCATTTGAACTTGAGTGTATGAATAAAAATATTTTATTAACGATTGAAAATTTGGACAAGATATATATAGGGAGAGTGAAATTATAGAAATAATTAAATAAAGAGGCTTTTTAAGATGATTTTTGAATATAAAAAAATCTTTGTTAAGAAACCAAAAAGCAATTCTTTAATCACTTTTGTAGCATTTCTAATTTTTGTGTTGACTAGTTGGGTTTTTTTCTATCGGGATTTAAACATTTCTAGTATCCTTACATTTAAGAAATTTGACAAATTAAAATTTTTAAAATTTTTTATTTGTGTTGCTTTAATTTTTTGGTGGAGTTTCTTAAACCAAATTTTAGCATAAGAAATTATACGATATTCTTAGAAATAAAAGGCTCAACACAATCAAGATTTAATACATTTAAAAGAAAGGAGGAACCAGCTATTTTGTTTTTCAGAAAACATGAACACTTCAATGTTCTTAACAAGCATCTACTGTTTTAGTTAACTGCGCAGTTGACCACATGCAGTTGCAGTAAATATACGATTGAAAACTAAATATTTTTTGTATAAATGACTCTTCAGGACGGAAACATAAAATACATTGAAATAAGAATTGCGTGTTTCCAAAACATTCCTTAACTTCAGCGCTGTCGGATTCCTTTTGAAATGAATGTTTATTGAAAATAATTTACGTTTTTTCAGAGCCCCGGATGTTATCTGTTAAAGCTTAGAGAAAATATTTTGCAGACACTGAAATTTCTATTTGTTTTGAGCTAGATCAGAGATTCTTTAACGTCTTTGTATTGGTGGCATTATTTTAGTCGAAAAAGATCTATTGCTGCATGAAGAAAATTAGAAGATGTATCATTACTGACGAAAGTTAATAAAAAATCATTTTGAAATCATTCTTCTATTTTCAGATAAAATTAATGAATGAAATGAAATAAAATTTCATACACAGACCGTGGAAGACATGAAAAAACGAACTTTGTGAATTAACAGAAAGAAAAGTGTTCTGTAAAAAACAGTCGGAAAGAAAGCGGGGCAATACTTGCAACAAAAGCGCAGAAAACAGGCAATGCAAAATTAAATAAATGTGATAAAGAATACACATACTGTATGAGACCCACAGGAAATATTCTTTTATTAATTATTAGCATTTTTCTTTCTTTATTCTTTTTTACACAAAAATTCATCTTTTTATATTTTCCATTGTTTATATACGGAATTGGATTTCATTCCATTGATAATTTTTTGGTGCAGATATCTAATCAGAGAAGGTTATTTTCTAATTGATGTTCAATCCTTTGATGGAGTGGATCAACATTTTCATATAGAACAACGATTCTAATGACTGTTTGTCTCCAATTAGAGAAAGTTATTTTCTAATTGATGGTCAATCCGTTGATGGAGTGGATCGAAATTTTCATATAGAGCAACAATTTCAATGATTATATGTCTCTAATTGATAATCAATCCGTTGTCTGAGTGGATCAAAATTTTCATACAAAGCAATTATTCTAATGGCTATTTGTCTCTAATCAGAGAAGGTTATTTGTTAATTAAAGATTAATCCTTTGACGGAGTGGATCAAAATTTTCATAGAAACCAATGATTCCAATGAGTATCTGTTTCTAATAAGAGAAAGTCATTTGCTAATTGATGGTCAATCCGTTTGACCATCAATTAGCAAATAACTTTCAAATCAGTGGATCAAAATTTTCATATAGAGCAACGACTGAAATGACTATATGCCTCTTATGAGAGAAATCCCCCCCTCCCAATAGACAGCCAATCCGTTGACGAGCCAAAATTTTCATATAGAGCAACGATTCTGATGACAAAACTATACACCGAATTTTAACCATTTAATTCTTTGCGGTTTTAGTTACACTATTCACATGCACACGGACAGACAGACAAATTTCCCTTCAACAGATAACATAAAAAAGCTGATAAAAATCAACAAATTTCAACAACTATTAATAAATTTTATCCCTCTATCTCAGAGCACTTTTGTATTATAGTATTCACCAACAGACTTTATTTGAAAAATGGATTTTTTCGAACTCAGGAAATCTAAAATGATATGGTAGGATTTTTTGACAATTACAATATTTCTTCATTGTATGTTTCACTCATAATAAAGTTAATCTGGGAATGTTCCCCTCTGATTTAATCGTTAACTTTCACTATCCTTGGCATTTTGAATATGGCAAATTTTATAAAGACGAAATCTCAGTTTGCATTTCAAAAATTTCTTTATATAGCTATCTCATTGCGTGCCGGAATTATGGGGTTTTCACACGCACTCTCTCCCAAAAGACAGATTTGGCCCAAAATTTAATTCAGTTTTACAATTTAAGTCAGATAATAGAACTATTTTTTTGCATTTAATTCCTTCCGTTTTTGAATTAATTCTTTGCAGGCACACAAACGGATGGAAAGACTTTATTACAGAAATATGTTTTTCGGTCTCAGAAGGGTTAAAAGAAGGGTATCTTACGAGTCTAGACATCAAAATTCCCAATGATTTCGGTATTATCTCTCATAAGATATTTCATATACGTAAAAGCAAAGAGGGGAAAATTAAGAAATTCAAATCATGTGAATGTAAACGAAAAAAGTATATATTGGATTTAAAACTGGTATCGGAAATGAAATATTGCATTTCTAGTTTATGTTTCCTGCTACTTCATAAATTTTTGCTAAATTGTTTTTATCGAACTCTTTTTGAAGACGGAAAACTAGTTTAAATTAGTTCATATTGACTTGAAATGAGTACGATCGAAAACTTTTCTTCAGTTTGCTCATAGATTTGAGAATTTGTTCGACTTAAATTAATTTCTGAGATAATCTGAATTTTAAGTAGTTACTTGCTTTTCGAGAATGATCATCTGTCATTCGAATTCAGAGTAGTTCTAAATCATTTAACAGCGTTACCTTTTTAAACTACTAGTTAAACTAGTTACCTTTTTTAAAAAACTAACTACCTTTTCCAGACATCCATCATTGAAACATGCTGGCGAGAATTGTAGTTAATTTAATTTATTTTAAAAGAAAAATGTTACATTAAAACTATGGCAGAAATTTCTATATATACGCGTATATGTAATATAAGAAAGAAAATTTTTAAAAAATGCTAATTCTACATTGTGTAATGGTTCATAACTGTGTGTGTGTGTGTGTGTGTGTGTGTGTTTTAAGATTATTTTTTACTAATTTAATATTGACATGAAGTAAGAAGTATTTAAAATGATTTGTGTCTCTAATTAATTATTTTTAATTAAAATAAATAAATTAAATAATAATATTGTTTCTATCTTTTTTAAATATTTCATACACATTGGTATCGATTTACTATCGGCAACTGAACATTTCAAAAATATATAATTCTAAATTATAAAGTTAGGTGGTATATATTAGTTAAATTATAAAGTTAGTCAGTCAATTACTATGAATAATACAACCTGGGCTTTTATAAGTAATGATTCGTTACATATGAATTATTAAATCTTCATTACTTCAAAAATAATAAATCTCCATTAAATTATTAGAAATAAAATGTTTTGTAGAAATTTTTTACTTGCTAGTACAGTAAAAAGCTACTTTATAAATAAATTAATTATTCAGTAAAAAAAAAAAACTTCCTTCGTCTTTTATATAACGTCACTGTTATATTAAGCTTCCATGCCTCAAATTTGACAAGATAGTTTATTAATGCAAAACGAATGAACTAACAACATATGTTATCAAAATGTTTCATGTTCTCACTAAACACCATATGTCACTAGTGTTTCCAGATGTTATATCATGTTTTGCAGAATGAAGATCATGACCTTTCTCATTTTTATTCCACAGCGAAGATAAACTAAATTCCTTTTCTTAAATACTAAAACAATCCGTAATTAATATTAAATTGAATTAAGAATTACTGTTAACGCTAAAAGTTATATATTTATAAACATTTTTGGTTTATAAAAGTGCAAATTATTATAAATTCGTTCTCTTATTATCCTTAAATTACAACCTTCCTTACTTTTTTTCTCGATTTTAATTCTTATTTCCATCTTTATATTCAGTCTAAATGATAAAACTCTATTTCTAATAAAATAAAATATGGATTCCACATGAAGACAATCTCGCTGTTCAACTTTCAACTTAGCCCTTTACAAAAAAGAATGGAACGAACTTTTGGCGTATATATCATACATAAAACACTTTATCTGGTAACCCGGCGCTCGCCAACTGCGCGCCAATCTTTCCGATGGGACGGCAGCAGCATATGGTTCGGGCGAAACAGCCAAAACACAGGGACCGGCCGAAGTGAATGCAGGCGCGCGCTCTTGCTTGTCAGAAGTGTATACCGTTTATGTACGCTTGAACTGAATTTTACGTTAGAACAAAATCAGCAGTGAAGTAGTGCACAGTGAATTCGGATTTCTATCATCGCGATGTTGAAACGGTGAATCGTCGATATATTCTCTGCCCTGAATATTATCCAGCATTGCTATCAAACATGTAGCAAGAGGTCAGGTAAGAAAAAATTCGACTTGGTCTGACCTTTTACTAGAGGGATTTTGATTGTGTTTTGTTTATGTTGAACTTAACGGTGAAAGAGCATGTGGCTCGGTATTTGCAGGAAAAGAGAGGGTTCGCTTCTTTTTTTCTTCTAATAGGTTTCAACTTTGTTTTCTCATAAAGAAGCATTGTTTTCTGTTTGTAATTTATATTATTAAATAATTATTTATCAATAAAATAAATTGAAATTGTGCTTTGATAAGAAAAAAAATCCCTCTAAATTATTAATTCATTTGTTAATTTTTTATTAAATTAATTCCAAATATTTTTTAAATCTAAAAGGGTTATTAATTAAAAGTTACATTGCTCATATTTCTGACATTTGATTCAATTAAGTATTTAAATTGTACCAAATTGATGCAATTTTAGCGCCTAGATTTTACGAACGTATCCCTAGTTCTTAAATGATAGGGAATTAAATGAATTATTTGAACTCGAATGCAAAATTTTTTGTCGTTGTAAGTGAACCAAGTAATTTATCGTAATTTGGAATCTAATTGTGTAATATTTTCTAAAAAATATGGGTTATTAACGGAGAAATTGTTGTTTCTTAATAATGTATGCAAAATAAATGATCACCTTTTCTATTGTACAATTTAAAAAAAATATTGTTGTAACATATATTAAGATTGATATTTTACGTGTTGGGCGTATTGTTTCACGAAAATATAGAGATCTATTAAATATTATCAATGTTGATTTTTTTCATTTATATTAAGTTTTATAGTTTTTTTATTGACCTCTGTTATATACGATCGATTTATAGATTAACTGCTAAATGATCATAAGTATTAAATAATTTATTTTTATTTTTATTAAAAGAACCATGATAGAATAACTGAAAAACTTTTCTAGAAGAATTTTTGTCTTGCAAGAATAGAAACTTTATTTAATATTTTTCTTTTAACGAGATACAGAATGATAGTAATAATTTTAAAATATTCTTTCTTATAATGTTTGTTCTTATCTTTGTTAATTGTAATGGTAACTATTTATTAATGAATATAATTTTGCAATCTTTGCATGTCTGTTAATCGTTATTGTAACTATTCAATAACTATTGTAACTATTCAATTTTGCAATCATTGTAAATCTGTTAATTGTAATAGTAACTATTCATTGATAAATATAATTTTGCAATCATTACAAATCTGTTAATTGTAATAGTAACTATTTATTGATAAATACAATTTTGCAATCACTGTAAATTTATTTTTTAAACTAATAGTTTTTATTTTAATATATTGTGTATAATTATATTCATTATTTGAAGGAATTCATTTTGATAATTTATTTCATTTCCTCTACAATTAAAAATGTTCTGCTTATCATAGAGCTTCATCATTCTTACAAACGAATTAATAGCATTATTCGATTAATTGCCTGATAATTAAAATCTGATAAATTCTAACAATTAAAAAAATCTATCAACATCGATGGAGAAGGTCACTGTTATTGCAGTTGTCGTAAGTAATCGAAGATATCTATTGTGGGTATTTTTATACAAACTTCCCCTTATGTGGCGGCAAGGTCCCAGTGGAAAAGTGATGGGACTTTTTGATCTTGTATATTTATATGATGGCTGCCTGAAAGGCCTTCTTTAAGCGGAAGCTTGGGGGTCGTCTATCGATTTGCGCATGCTTTCTGAAGAGCAGTGATGAAGCCGTGTGCCTGGGATTTCTGGAGCCCTCTCTTTTCCATCCCTCCTTCCCTTTGTCCCCCTTTGTAGGGGAAAAAATAATCTCAAAAATCATTGGAAGTGAAAGTGAAATAGCCATTTAGATAAGATTTCTTTTTAAGGCTAGAAAAAGTTTAAATTGTCTTATTGCTCAAATTTACAATTTTAATTGATGCTTTGGATTGTGATTTTTTGAAAAACATTTTAACGAACTTTTACAGTTTAAGCGAAATAATTTAGCATGGAGGCATAATTAATATTTTTAGTTAAGACATTTCGTTTCTTGAATGAATGATATTTCCCCCCCCGGAGATTTTGTAGTTAAAACACCAATAATATTCTTAACTTTCCCGAAATGAACTCACAAAATTTTAATTAAATTAGAAATTTTATTCGTAGGTCATAAAACCATTAATTTTTTGCATTGTGTTTTAATAAAAGAATCCTAAATTATTTATGCGTCATATTGAGGTCCAAAATTATTGAGAAAAAAGATTTAAAATGCTTTTTTGTATCTTTTTATTTTAATTTATAATTAGTGCAAGTCCAAATTAATCTTATTAAAAATATTCGAAATAACCCTATGAAAGAAATTAAAAAATAATAATAATAAACTTCCTAGAAAGATATTTTCTTTTAGAATATTAAAAATGCACTTCATTTTTTTAATTCTAAATTGTAAACATTCTTGAATTGGGAATATTTCAGCTGTTTAGCGGTGTTCTGACACTTATTTATTTAGGTGTGTATAAAAACAGTACGAAATGATGTCACACACCGAAGAAAATAGTTTTATTGTTAAATGAGGATTTTATGAAATCAAGGATTTAATGTCTATATTAAAATCGCACTTAAAACATAGACTCAAAAAAGTCACAAACTATAAAAATAGATTTTTTTCAACATAATAATTTAATATCTTAAACAAAGTCACGTCAGAGTTTTCTTTCAAGCCAGCTGAAAATTCTTTTCTTATCATCCATCGAAAACTTCCCTACCATAAACAAATGAATCAGTGGGAAGTTTGAGTGGAGTGTTGACCCGCGAACTCATAGCATTTTTCACCTTTTCGAGGTCTTTATCAATTCACAGAAAAGTCCCTTGAATCTGTGGTAGAATTAAGTTTTTCACGGAAGATTAATCCTTCATCCGATGCGATGCATAACTGTTTCCAATAATATCTTAATTCCCTGCATAAGCTTAGTTCATTGGTAGTTTTTGACTGAAACCACGTATAGTATACGCTCTATTTATGGCATATAATCTGTCTGGCACTATGAATGGAAAGTTCTTCTTTTTTTTTTAACCGTCGGGTAAATTACAATTGTAGATTCTCAGAAGTTTGTTTCAACGATGCAGCTTCTAAGTAACGTAATACGCATTTTTATTTTCTACTATATATTGATTTTAGAAAACGATAAATGTTCTAACACATAATTTAAACTACTAGAATTTAACTATTGCCATGTTTTATATAATTTCGAAATTTACGCGTGTTTTCTGTAGTCGTTTTCATTTCCTGTGTATAAATTCCTGTGTACTAATTATAAATTACCGTTAGAAATGTTTCACTTTTTAAATCTCTTTTTAATGCATTTTTGAAATGTAACGTTTATCGTAATGTTCCAAAAAAAGAATTTAGTTATTTTCAAAAGAACCGATTTTTCTGCGATATACTTTTATATATCCCTTTAAATAATCAATAGAAATATTTTGAAAAATGTGTAATCCCTTTAAATAATCAATAGAAATATTTTGAAAATTGTGTAATCTAGTATATTTAATTAATAACATGTATTTGAGATAAAAAAAATTGTAATAATTAGATATTGCTTGATATGGTGTATAGAGTGTAAGTTAAAAACGATTTTAAAAAAATATTAATCTTAAAGTGATATTTAGGCAATACTTGTAGCTTAGAATGTATTTCAATAACCTTTTAAAATTTTACACAATTAATTGGTCATAATTTATAAAAACAATATTTTATGTTACCGAAATGGCCAAATTATTAATAATCCATTCGTTATTATAAAAATCATTAATATATTGTTTATCGTTGAATTTTCTTCTAAATTTATTAACAATATTTTAATTTAACCATAATTATTTGTATTTTATGCTCGACATACTTAGTATTACAATAATTTATTTATTTAATGTAACGTATAGAGACATGCTATTGTTTTAACTCTGAGAAATAATGTAAGAAAAAAGTAAAATATATGACTTGATTTCCGCTGCCTGCACTGTTTAATTGAAGCAAAGAGATGCAATAACTCATGTTCTAATTTTCTAATACTTCTGTTAAATAAATGTTTCTTTTCTATCCAGTAGCTAAAGAACCGAAAATATGAATTAATGGAAATGGCAGCTGGTGTCAGATGTTCTTAATTTTTTCCGTGAATCGTCTGCTAAATTACTGTGGATTGGGCGCTGCGGAAATCAATAATCTCTATCCTACGAAGCAGCTCGTAAGATCGCGTAAAAACAAAATAAATCTAATTTAAAATCCAAGTTTACGACACGGAAAAGTTGCTACAAACTGTGAGTTGAGATATTTTAATACCTTGTTTGGAGTGTTTAACGTTCACAGCTGGAATAAAAAATTATTTCCTATTGGAATAGTTAACTAATTCCTCCACTTGCCGCGTGCGTTATTTAACTTCCAGTTTATTTGAAAAAGGAAGATATTACAGAAGCAGCTGCTTACGACGGCAATAAAACGAAAGAAGGTAGTTGGGGCAAAAAGGAAGAAAAACAGCAACAGTTAGAAGAGGTCACTGATGCCGGCTGAAAAATAAAACAGCTGAAATAAACGGGTTCCTACGGTCACAGTTACGAACTTATGGCAGACGGAAAAAAATTTAAATAAAAGAATTTCTCTAGGTGAAAATTTGTTTTAATACGTTTTTGAAGATAGATTGCGAGTTCATTTTTTTAAATTCAATGGCAAAATATTGTTCTTCCAGATTTATTTTTGTTGTTAACTAGACAAATACTTCGAGATTTTTTTTTATAAATTTCAGTAATGTTTTTGAAAGTACTGTCTGAAAACTGTAATTTATTTTCTCTGTTAGCCGAATAAATTCTATATGTGCTCTATATCTGCAAAATACATAGATTATCTGTTTTTTACACTTCGCTATTAAAAAAAGGAAGTTTCTTCTTTTCTCTTTTCCTTTTCTTTTTTTGAAAACGTTTTTTAATTCGTTTCTAATGAAAGTTCTACTAAACACGCTTCAATGTGTTTTAATAATTAGTACCAACAAACTGTTGAAGTACGATTTTTATATTGGGTAGTTAAAAAGCCCATGCCCCTTCCAATTAAGAAGCGCAGTCTGATTAAATTATTCTGATTAATTATCTTTATAAATACTTAATAATTATAATGTAAAACAAATATTTTTGAGGAATCAATCACATTTATTTTTTTGCTTTTTTTTCTCATAATTTTTTTTTTCATGTGACTGAACCAAAGCACTAATTTTCCCATAAGTCATACTTTATTTTCATATAAGAGTTGATGGCTTTTTGTTAAATGTTCAAAATTGAATCAATGTATGTGTCATTTCTCCACTTAATTGTCTTTACATAATAAAATTTTTGGGCTTCACATCTAATAGCAACTAAATTTGGAAAAAGCTTAAATATTCAAGAATTCTTAAGTTCCTAACTTTTTAAACTAACTATTTTTATTAAACTGATTGGCACTAAATGTCTTTTCGACGTATGATTTTAAACAATTTATCCATATATAATTATTTAATGTTTTTTAATCCATTGACTTCCCAGTGTTCTAGTTATTTTTGACTCTGAATAGATTTGGTGCAATTCTCGAAGTTTTTTTTTTTTTTTTTTTTTTTTTTTTTTTTTTTTTTTTTTTTTTTAGTTTTCACTTTTTAATCTCTGAAAAATAATAATATGTATTATTATACATACGTTAGTATAATAATTAACTTTTTGTGCTTAAAAATTTCAGAAATAGTTATAGGTTAGTCAGATTTCCTAAAGATTAATATGGAAGTTTTTTCTGTTATATAACTTTTATAATAGTCACTATGCAAAAAGAATTCGAAAATTTCGTTTTTCTACATATACTATTACCAGTACAAACAATTGATAAAATTTTTAGAAATGTGTTATAAATGGTATAATTGAAAGATAGTTCGAAAACATTTAATCAGACTGTCAGAAGAATCTGTGATATAAAAATTAAAATTGCTGCTTGTATTTGTTGTTAAAATTCAAGATTGTTAGTTGTATTTACAAAATATCGGAATCTAATTAATAGTTAGATTTATTAATTCTTTTACTAGTAATTGGAGTTGCTTCTTCATGGTTGTATGTAATTATCCTTGACTAGTGCTCGGAGTTGCTTTTTCATGGTTATGTGAATACTTGCAGAAGCCTCTTTGCTCGTCTCATCACATAAGTCAACATTGTAGTCATTGTATCATTAAGCTTCTAGTTTCAGGAGAGTTGACGTCACTGCAACAGTCACATAATTCATCCATGATTATTTGAACGGCATTTTGTTCTTCGTGATGATTATCTTCCAAGAATTTTTCTGTCTCACTAAAGACAAGGATAAGAATCTTTTGAATATATTAATTCAGCTGCTCACATTACAAACATTTTTATGGAGAAATCCAAGGCCAGGTTTAACGTGATACCGAAATTATATTATGATGTGGTAATGAAAAATGGTCCGTTTTATGTTTTTTCAAAAACTGGTATTAAAATATCTTTGAAAAAAAATGGGATATATATTGTTAATTCTGGTTTCTTTTTTATGGAAATTATTATAACCAACGAATGCATTTATGAGTAAAACTACCATATTTAATCAAGCCTTTATTTTTAATATGATATTTGGCCTTGCTTTACTGTAGTTTATTTCGTTGCCTATTTAATCAGATGAACTCCTGTTACCTTTTTGACTTTGTTTTCTTCTTCTTTTTTTAAGCTCGCCTAGAGTAAAAAGATATCACTGATGTTAGCGTGTGATGAATAAAAATGTCATGATTGCTCTGATTTTTACAAAAGCTAAGGAAAACATCGTTTACGAAATGCCATGATAAAAAAAAAGATAATTTTTTTTTGTTTAAAATGGAATTAGTTGTTTATACTTAAGCAGAATAATAAGTACTTGCATAGAAAAGGATTATACACTGATAAAAAAATTGACTGACGACTCATTTCTATTCATTTTTTTAAAAAAGTCAAACATTTATTTATATTTATTTAATTTTAACTTTGGGATTTGTAAATATGAGCACTGATTCATTACACAGAAATTTGAAAGTTCGTGAACTACTTTTTAATAAACAAAACGATTTTTGATTGTTTTTAATCAAATATTTTTCGTTACTCATTCGATTTTGCTATTTATTTATACATTTTTATAAACGGACTTCTTTATGAAAAAAAAACCGCTCAATTTGTGATAAATTTCTCAATTTTAATCCTGTTAAGAAAGGTAGATTATTTCAGTTCTTAAAATTAGTTGAAACAAGCCTAAAAGCAAT
>JAOUZG010012691.1:8672953-8686847 GCA_026289955.1 Argiope argentata
TTTTAATGAGCATGAGATGTTAAAATTTGCTCCTTAATTTCGAAGAATCGAAAAGGGAAAATGTTAAATGTTTTCCTTCGTTCAATTGAAATTGAAAACTGTTGTCACAATCTCGAATTAAGATAGAAGATAAATCTTTATTTAATGATGAATTAAATGGAATTGAATTAACATAGTTATCATCAACTTTTAATGAGCATGAGATGTTAAAATTTGCTCCTTAGCTTCGAAGAATCGAAAGGGAAAATGTTAAATGTTTTTCTCCATTACAATATTATTCTATTTTAAATTACTTGTCGTGAAATTTGGTATATAATGACACTACAATCTATATTTTAGAGAGTTTTAGATTTCCGTGTATATTCAGTGGTAAGCCGGTGCCGTGGCATAAGGGTAGCGGGTCTTCCCTATGATCTGGGCATTCTGGTTTCGAGTCCTGGTTCGAGCATGGTTGTTCTTCTGTGTTCTATCTGTAAGGTGTGTGAATTTGCCCCCCTCCGTAAAAAGGGATTGTGCAAGCAAATGTGGCCCATGAAGTAGCTAAGTCGTACTGTTGGTGCTACTGAAAAAAACAAGAGATGGTCACTCGCCTTAAATCACCGACAGATAACTGTCCTGTCAGCGGACTTGTAAATTGCCATACGTCACAACATTAACGATAAAATGTAATATTTTCTGTTCCCTGTTTTAAAGAATTTGCTCTTATTGAGAACACCACTTTCCACAAAATGTTCTGGGATGCTTTGAGATTTTTTTAAAAAAAAAATTCTGTTGTTTTAGCTAAGCTTATCGTAGAACTTAACCTTCTGCCTAAAGTAAAGCGTTTTTTGATTAAGATCACAATTTGAAACAACTTAATATGTCATACCTGTAAAACCTTAATCATAGCAATTTCTTAATTAACTATGGGAAAGCAGTGGTTTGTGGGACTATTAGGCAGAATTTTTTCTTTGAAACTGATTTATCGTATACTTCATCATAAATAGTTGGCGGCCCCAAAAAGAATGTAAGAATGTGAGTACTCAGCATAGCAGTAAAAAAAAAAAAAAGAAAAAAAAATTAAGTAGTAGGTATCTAAGTCACCCACGCCCAAGATTTTCGCCCCCCTCTGTCAGCTGGATCGGGACACACCCTCCATACCATCTAAAATCGAGTGTTGATTGATGTCATCAAGCATTGTTATTAGATATTTAACTACACAAGAGCACTCTCAAAAGTGTAAAAACGTGCACGCGAATTTTTTTCCCAGTTTTTTTTTAAAAATATATATGTCGAATTTATTTTTTACATCCATTCCCAGCTACTTGATATAGCGGTTCTTCCATCATCTTCCAGCAACTGTTGGAAGGTCAGTTATCGTGTAATTTTTCCTGTAGTCGATCAATCCTGTTCGAAATCTGTAGTATATATACTCGAAAAATTGATACAATCGTCTCTTAAATTTTTTTTTTCTTTAGATGTAATCTGTTATTTTAAACGAAGCTTTATCGTAAAACTTAACCTTCCATCTAAAACAAAAAACACGTTGGTTTTTGATTAAGATTATATTTGTTAAGAAATTACACGAAATATTCATTAATTTTGGAAAGACGCTGTCAGATTTTTCTCTATAAGTCATGTCTTTGTCTCCGCGTAAACATAATTATGGTGCTATATCCAAATAGAATTGAGAATTTAATTCTCATTAACTTCTCAATCAATCTTCCCTGCTAATATATATATATATATATATATATATATATATATATATATATATATAATAAAAATATTTTATTTTTTTAATACTGTATATTAAGTATATATACTTAAAATACTATATATTTAATATACAGTATTAAAAAATAAAATATTTTTATATACTTAAAGGATTTGACACACTCGTACGTGCATATTGACAAAAAAATATTTTTACAAGCAGTTTAATTTTACTCTTACTTTCATCTTCAGGCAACAGTTGAAAGGTCAGTTATCGTGTAATTTTTCCAATTGACAATCAATTCCATTCGGAGTCTGTAATATATATATATATATATATATATATATATATATATATATATAGCTTAAGAATTTTGATAGACACTATCAAATTTTTGTTGTTATATAAGTAATGTCTTAGTCTCTGCGGAAACAATAATCGGGATGCTATATCAAAACAGAATTGAGAATTTATTTGTTTTGTCGTTATGTATAAATATATATACTTAAAATATATATACTTAAAAATATATATACATAAATATATATACTTAAAAATTGACATACTTGTCTTTGCATTTCCGTAAAAAAATCATTTTATTATTTGACTTTTGTGTTAAAGCAACTATTGATTCTTTTCTGAAAGATGCAGTGTAACTCTCAATGACTCTTTTAAGTCTTTGCATCTGAGAAAACAATGATCGTGATGCTATATCCGGGTTCGGGATTTAATTCTCATGAACTTTTAAAAACCAGTGAACCCTTAATTCAGCATTATGATCTTAGCTCATCAAAATTTTTCAATCACTTTTCTTGCTCGATTTAGTAGAATTTTTTGCATACTTTTGCAAAATAATAATAGATATTATTTTATAGAAATTATTTACTTTTATTTTGTTGTGATTATTTAATTTGTAGTTTTCCTTTTATCCTGCTATTATTTTTATATTTTTTTACTTACTTTTAAATGAATTCAATTTACTTTCAATCCCTACTGAAAAATTAACCTTTCTTAAAAATTTTTAATTTTTTGTATTAGAAATTTGAATTTGAGTTTCTGGTTGAATAAGTAATTGTAATGAAACAACTAAAACAAAAAGTTTTTTTTTCCATTTGCTAATTGAGAAAAGTATATCCTTTCTTTTATAGATACTCAATTTGTCTGAACATTAACAAACCTGAATTTATTTAAACGTAAAATTATTCGAATTTATTTTTTCTGGTTTGAAAATGGAAAAATTATTCACGTGGAAGATCCTCGTCCTGAATTTTCTTATTTTTTATTGTGATAATTATTTTAATAATGATATAAAAGAATGAAGATCGATTGTAGTTTATGTTTTTATAAATAAACAATCTATCTTTATAAAACATTAAAGAATTCGTGCAGTAGTAAATCTAATAGCTGAAAACTATGTACTTTCAACTAAGTTATTTTTTTTGCACTTTCTACAGGACTCCTATTTCTATCAATCGGGTTTTCAAACACTATAGATTAAATAAGGCTTCTATGCATCGCATTCGAAATTACACATTTTCAGCAAGCAGTTTCTTTCTTCAGCATAAAAATTGAAAAATCCCTATTTTTGTACGAAAAAAATATTTCTAATATAACTGAAATTGAAATACTTTATTTATCGATCAAAAAGAGTTAATACATAATAAAAAAAGTCAAAAGAGGCATGATTAAATTATTGTACATAATGCTTCAAATCATTATTAAAATCTCCTTAAATGTAAATTCAGGCATATATCTAATTATTTTGTAATCATTTTGTTTGTTTTTCTCTCAAATTTTACTTTATATATATCCTTGATAAAATTTTTGAAAAAAGAATTTCATCCTTTAACCTTGTTTATTAAAAAGGTGATTGATTAAATTGATTAAATAGGAGATTTTTATTGAATATTACATTGATGTATAACAACTGCCAAGAAATTAATTTTCCCTTTTTGTTCGGAAGTAGTTAAAATTTTCCTCTTACTTATTTTAACGTGTTAATCATATTCTTTTTTTTAAAAAAGTTTTATTTTCTGGTATTCTTTTTTTAAAATTAATTCATTAATTTTTTTTTGTGTGTGTATTTAAAATCGTCATCAGTGCATTAAATTCAACACTCATTTACGCACCATTTTTCTTTTAAATAGAAACTATTTATTCTAAAAGAAGTTCCAAAATATCATTTTAGAATTTCTTATTTCATGTCTTATCTATCATTTTATACATTTCCAACTAGATCGCAAAAGAAGGAAAATAATTTTAGACGTTGAACGTATTCTTTTTAGATAAGATTAAGATCATCATTCTAGCTTGATGCCCTTTCCCAATTCAGTGCTTGCGGATGTAAAACTGTCTCTTCTGTTCAACGTGTTGATTGAACACCCATCGATGTGTCATTTCTGGCCGGAAACTGATTTCTTCTGTGGCTAAAAGTTTCCACGTGCGAGACTGCTTAATGAGGCTTAACGAAGCAGCTGAAGTGCCAATGCACTCGAGCCCTGGGACTTTTTCAATGTGTGAAGTGAGCGAAATTAATGTTCAGAAATGAGTTTGCGGCCATCGATTTCCTGATTCTTTTTCCCCACATTCCCGAGTTTCAATTAGATGTGGTTTAAGAAACTCATTGCTTTCATGAAGGCGGCCAAATAAACATTTGAAGACGAGCATTTCCTCTTCTTCCCATTCCTTTTTTTAAAAAAAGAGCGGAGAACATCTCTCGTGAGGTGTGATGTTCTGTCAAGCATAAAATGAATTCATTTAACCTACGGTGATTCGACTGTTGTAAGATTTCTTAGGATTGATAAAGAAAGAAATTTGTTTTCCCTTCATTGTGCCAGACTTGGAAAATATTCAAGAAATTCCCTCCACCTCTCGGCTATTAAAGGTTTCGCACGATGTATTTTTTTTATCTGTGCAAATATTATTGAAGTATTTTAGAAAGCTTTAACATAAATATTTTAAACAATTATTAATATTTTTAAACTATTACGAACTTGTGCTTTAGGATTTTTAATAGTTATTTGAAATTTATTTTAATTTAACAGAAATTTAAAATGATTTTAAATAATCTTTAAGTTATTAAAATTATTAAAATGACATTTATAAATGTTGTATTTTAAATAATCAAGAATATTTCAAATTATAAGACGCTATCTTCTGTTATTTTCTATAGACTTATATGACACACACTTTTTAAATTATTTTATTCAATTTTTAAAGGCATTACATTTAAGAATATAAAAATTTTCTTTTATCAGAAACATTATTAAAAAGTTTTTTAAGCTTTTATTTGTTTTTAGAAATATTATGTTGCGAATTAGTAATTCAATTTATTTAAGTAGTTTAAAATCAGAATATCCTGTGATTGTTGTGGTATCAGGAATTTTATTCATGGAAATAATAATTATTCATTCTAAGATGTTTAGTAATTATTTACAATTTGTTTTAGTTTAACGAAAATTTAAAATGATTTTAGAGTATCGTTAAACTATACAAATTATTGCTGCCATCTTTTGCTATCTTATGTGACTTATTAAACATGCATTTTTTAAATTAAATTTTGAATTTTAAAAGCATCATGATAAACAATATAAGACTTTTTCTTAAATCAAAAACAATATTAAAAAGTTTTAAAAGCTATTTTTTTTACTTTTAGAAACATTATGTTACGAAGTAGTAATTATCTAAGTAGTTTAGAACCAGAATATCTTGCAATTGTCGTTGTATCAGGATTTTTATTTACAAAAATAATTATTATATATCCCTGATTTAAAAAAATGACTTCTTAAATTTTTATTTTATTTTCATTTTCGTTTTTAGCTTTCATATACAGATTGGTGGTGCATTTAATTCGGCTTTGAAATAACTTTAAATAAAAAATATTTAATTAAACTTAAGTATTCTGAAGCTTATATCCGTCTTTCACAAATAAATAAAATAGCTTTTTCGTTTAGAATTATTTTATAAATGACAGAATTTTTATGTGTTAAATTGATAGCAATAAAGACATTGAAACTTTTGTAAGAATTAATATTGTAAAAAGTGACGAATCTCAAAATGTTTTTTTTTTTTTGTCTGTCATAGATCACTTAAATCTAAATAGTTGGAACGGGAAAAAATTTGTTTTACTTTCTGAATCATTTAATCCATAAATTCGCAAAGAAAAGTGTCTTGCATAATATTACTTCTGCATAAAATTCTGCTGTTCGGATTTTCCATTTCACCCAAATGATACCCTCTCTCGATAAATGAATTTGCTCCATCGTTTGCTGCATTATTGAAATTAATTAAACCGCTGTTCATCAATCATTTTCGCTATTTAGTCCACGATGCTCGTCAGAAAAGAGACTAATGGAAAAGCGAAGTCTCCCACTCTCAGAAGAAAGTAAAAAAGTATGATTAAAAAAAAAGGAGGGGAAAGAACCAAAAAATCACATCATGAACGTGTCTCTAGTTTAAAGGACTATCTAAAAAGTTTCTGTGAAAAATGGTTTCTTTTGAATTATCATCTCGACGCCCGAGGGGTTGACGGCTTTACTCCCCACCTTCATGCTTGAATTCTCATATCGATTTCTAAAAAAAACGAATCTCAACTCCATTTGGTATTAAATACTGCTTATTCTTCAAAAGGAATCGCTATTTTTACACTACGCTTCGAATTCGGTGCAAAAGCTTAATGGGATCTGTGACAGCTGCTAATTTTTTGTTTCAAAATCAGCTGCTCTTAATGAAGGCTAAAGAGAAATATTTAACGATGAATCATTCAAGCTCACATTTTTTTATGGAATTTTCTTCTTTCTTTTGTTCGTATCGTCGGATTTTAAACTAAGTACTAAATCGTGTATGACTTGGTGAATGCGAATCCTTGGTCTAAATATTCTTCATTCAGATTTCGTAAAATTCAATTTAATTTATTTTCTTCATCTATCCCTCGTAAAGTTCATTACAGACACAAATAATATTAAGAATGAATTTAAATTTATGTAGAAAATAATTAATTTTGAATTTTAAAAAAGCAATCGTAATATAGAAACAAGTATTATAAAAAATTAAGTCAATTCCTACATAGGTGAGCAAAGAAAATTTTTATGTTGTTACTTTTTGTTAAATAATAACTATTAATATAAATAATCGATCAAAATATTCTTGATTTTCGCAAGAAAAAAAACTCGTATTCTTCACCTTCACTTAAAAAATACTGAAATTCTATATTTTAATGATTGAGCTACTGGCTGTTGTTTTCAATTTGCAATGCAAACTGTTAAAACTCTATTTAAAATATTAGAAATTAATTCAATTTATTGAATGAATTAATATTTTAAAAAACTGTATTAACATCAAGTGTCATTCACTATAAATTTTAAAAAATGTATTTGAGCTTGAGTGGATAAATAAAAAGTATTTTATTAACGATTGAAAACTTAAACAAGATATAGTATCTTAATTAATAATAGAAATTGAATAAGCAACTTTTCGCTTTTACTGTTTTGAAAACGAAGCAAATTTTTTTCTTTTTTAATTTCTACTTAGTTTAAGCTTAAGAAATTTAATTATATCTGTTTTGGTGGTGATATTTTATAGATTGAAATTCAAAGTGATCGATTTACCTCTCTAGACTATTCTCGGATTTTTCTTGAAGAATAACGGCTCTCAGAAGAGTAGCAATCCTATTCCTTAAATGGATGCAATCTTTCTTGGCTGTTGTCATTCTATATTTATAACTATTCTTTCCAATCGATTTGTTCTTCAAGGGCAAAATCCTATTGTTTCAGCTGCCTTTCACTGAAACGTTCGTAATACCTACGATGAGTGTTCCAACGCTGAAATCAAGTTCAAACTGATCTTTCGTATGCGTTGTAGTTTGTTACTTTTGTTTGCTTATGAAACTGACGTTATGTATGCTCTTTCAGTATCACAAAAAATAGCACAGAAAAAATATTTTCTTTGTATGAAGGGAATTCTACTTCACTGAAACTAGAAAGAAAAATGATATAATCACATCTCAACTATAGTTTTCTCAAATCTGTTAATCAATGTTTGGTCATTCTTCGATTATTCTTTGTTTGAGTGGATTTTAAAGAATTTTTCTCTAGAAGATTTTTAATTTACTTCAAAGTGAATAATTTATAAATGTTAGCTAGAAACATAAAAACTTTTCAGTTATAAATGAATGAAGGGTTTTATTGCTGTTCTGTTTCTGGTATGATTAAATTTGATATCAGAAACTCGAAGTCTTGAATATATGGAATATAGTCACGTACACTTTTTCAACATAATAAAAGTTTTTAATTAATTTTTAGAAGCTTTGTATTTTAGAAGTTTTTAACGTATTTAGACACTGTTTTAGCACGTTAATGGTGGTTGGGATATAATTTTAATTGATAAGTGTAAATGTTTACTACAATTCTAACTAATAAGTGAACATTTGTACTGTAATTCTAACTGATAAGTGTAAATTTGTACTATAATTCTAACTGAAAAGTGTAAATTTGTACTATAATTCTAACTAATAAGTGTAAATTTGTACTATAATTCTAACTGATAAGTGTAAATTTGTACTATAATTCTAACTTATTCTTAAAATTTTGTTCTTTTGCTAAGAGCAAATAAAAAAACCTTTCATGGTAACCTTTGTGATTTTCAATATTGCTAATGAAGTTTAATTTAGTTGTATTGATTTTTTATTGTTGTTGTAGTTAGAGATCGGCTTACACCAAGTACAAGTTCCGCTTTGCTTTTAGTTAGAGAAATACAATAATTGCTGCAGTGATAGAATGTTTCTAATGAATTTTGCAGTTGTTTCATGTTACACGAAATGTACAATATCCAGTTTCAGTGATAGATAGTATTATGCATGTGCCGATTTTCACAATATTCGCTTTCTACATTTTTTTCTTCTTAAACCATTTAAACCATAATTTTCAGTCTGTAATACAAGCTTTTATGCAGTACTTTAAGTTGTAGCTAACCCTTAATTGACTTCATTAAACGCTTCAGAAACTTGCGAAAAGTTCTCTTGTGAATTCAAAAATTAGCGGAGAAAATTCAGCTGTCATGACTTATTTTATTTCAGGATTATTATTTCTATTTAGAATCCCTTTTTTACTCCATTTTTTTGTGTGTCGAATCCCTTGTGTATCGCTTCTCTTTTCAACTTGAAATGAAATACTACGATAATTCGGTCAAAATAAACATGTCAGCGAAAGCAACTGTATTTTATGCCCCTCTAGGCATAATTTATCAACCTCTCTTGTTCCCCTTGAGTAGAGGAGACTGATTATCTTTTGCCCGATGGTTCAGTAAATTGAGTCTAGAGCTTTCACCATTGCTTCACAGTCCACATAAGTCGACGACTCTTCTTAAGTTATTTTTTGTTTCCAAAGTAATGGCAAAATTGTTTGGGAGCTACTTGAAGGGAATACTGCACAATCTGGGCTTTTTGGCTTGCACTTTACTAGAAAAGTGCAAACTTTGAGTAATCGATTTGTTCATTCGACCATGCCATCATTAGCGAAAGATGAGATGCATTTTGCTCGAAGCAAAATACGGTACATAAACAACTGGTGCATTTGCGGACACTTTTAGAAGGGAGAAGCCTTTTTCGCTATCAATGGGCCTAATTATTCTTCGGTATTATTTCGAGATTCGTATTTCTATTGCTTCTCCTTTTTCAATTTTCATTTTTATGAGGATGATTTGAAATAATATAGAATATTTTTCCTCCCTACATTAATTTTTTTCAAGCGAAGCGAAGATTTCGCTGAAAATTCAGATATTGAAGCGAGACGCAGTATATAGATAATTGGTGACTTAGTAGATATTACTAGATGTACAGAGTCCTATTAAACTATCATTGGACCTCAGTTTTATTGGGTTCATTAAAGGGTATTCTTATATTATTACCTTATTTTTCAATTTTATATATATATATGAAGATAATTCGAATACTAGCAAAGTTTTTTCATCCATATTCAGTGGAATCTCGTTAACAAGCACATTTCGTTCCCGACTCTTACTTGTCATGCGAAACACTCGTTGAACGAAACGATTTTTTTTTCGTATAAAATATAAATTTATATAAAATGGGACCAAGAGTTTCATCCCGAAAAAAACTAAAACAAATTTATAATAATGTAATTTATTATTTATAATGCTTACTTTTGAAAAAAGAAAGTTGTGTAAAGATTGTTGTTTTTGACTATGCTTCATAATTTGAAGGCAAATTGTACAATGCATAATTTTAAATGAAATTTTATTGCGCATAGTTGCTGTCTTATTTTATTGATGCTTTTAAACATACGATGCAATAATTTCACATACTTTCATCAGAATATCCATTAATTCACTGGAAGATTGTTGCTCTGTTATGTATCATTCCTTCCTGTTCTGACCAAATCCCTACCGCAGGTTTTTGCTGTAACACAGAATGCAACCAATGCAGAATGCTTAAATTCTTTGATAGTTGTAGTTAGCTTTTTCTATGAACTCATTGATGTTGTTGCTGTGCTCCTATAACCTTATAATCTTGGCCAGAGATAAAATCTCATCGATTATAACTCTGCAGGCACTTCCTCTAACCCCGCGAAATCGCGTTCGACAACTTAATCCGGCTAAATCTTCTTCCATGTAAGTATAAAGGTTCTATATGATAATAAGGAAACAAAGGACCAACGCGGACTGATATAGAGCAATCAAGCATGTGATGTCACCTTGTTTTTTCGCCATTTATTCCGAGAAGCATCACTCGTTAAACGAGGCCCTTTTTTACATTTTTATAATCTCTCAAAAATTCGTGGATATAGCCTTTTCTGGAGTTATTAATTGAAAATAGGAAATGAAGATAAAAAACAAGTGTTGTTTTGAAATCCATTATTGACTTTCTTTAACTTATCGTTAATATTCTTCCAATATTTTACATCATATTTTTTTTTAAATGAATAACATCTAAGAATTTTTTTGATTTGTTTCTTTATGGTCTAAATAACGAAGTTTCGTACATATGTTAGTTGAATTGTCCAATTATTATATAGAAAATGGGAAAATAGTCAGAGAATCAGTTCAGAATTTCCTTTTTTAGCTTTTACTGTCTCATTAGCTTATAATCATGGAGGGTTAATTTAATTTTGGTAGTAAGGTAAATACTCTTGAAACTATTATTCAAAGGTCATTCAAATTATGTCTAGTATTGAGCGTCATAGAACTTAACGGTGCATGTTTAAAAAATCATACGTTGCTGTAAACCTCTTTCATTAATCTTAATGCTTAAATTATTAATCTGTAGAATGTGAAAACATAAATGCAAAGTGAGACTATTGTAGAATTCTCATTCCGCTTGGTGTAATAATGCTTTACCTTGTTATCTTCGTCACTCGGCAATTTAGAACAATTTTGAGGTGTTTCAAATAATTAATATTTGCATTATCTTTCTTCAAATTCTCAAGATTGATCAAGCAATTGCAGTTTATTAGAGAGAAGTACATTAAAACACTTAAATTATTCGAATTAAGATACTATACAATATGTATTTGCGCCATATTTTGTGCCATCAACCTACAAATTTGGTTAATTAATAAAAATGTAGCTTAATGTATTGTAATTTAGTGAAAAAGGTTGAGTATTGCAATCACAACACTCAAGGCACTTGTCGATTTCAGCAATTTTACAAAGCTTCTTTTGCATTAATTAAATAAAAAAAGATGGAATAGGATCAGGAGATAATAGAACATATCAGAATGAAGATAATATGGTTTGAATTAAGGTAAAACGTTAAAAATTAGTTATTATTAAAATAAATTTTAAAATATCATTACACACACGCACACATGAGGTTTGGGAAAAGAAATCCATTGTTATTATTTTACAGCTATCTACCGAGAAAATAATGGAAAAAGAAATCCATCATTTTCTCGGTACATGGCTGTAAAATAATAATGGATTTCTTTTTCCCAACCTTATATATATATATATATATATATATATAATATTAATTCTTCCGCATTCAGTACTAATTTGACTTTTCAAAAAATATTCTAGTGCATCCCAAAATAGCGTTTTTATTATTACGCATTATTTCACTCTCGCTGAATGTGGTTGATTCAATTTAGCGGTCAAGGAACTGAAAGTTAATTTTGCATCTTTTTATGAGCTCTAAATGCCTCGCCTTATTCTTCCGCTGCAGTAACTTTTGTATCAGCAGAGTGTATCATAATAGACAAAGAATGCGAATAATAAAAAGTTTGCAACTTAATAAACTATGCGACCGTGATACATGATTTCGATGTTTCCACCCTTTCATGTTATTTTCGTATACGCACGAAAACGTTTGAAAAATACATTCCGTGCTTCCATTTAACTGCTCCCTTTTTCTTGACAACTGGACCTTCGCATACGTTTTTGTTTTTCTTATACCAGCGAGAAAAATAACCATCCCCTTCATTTTGGCTAACTTCTGGAAATGAAAAGAAAATGCAAGGATAGGGGTTAACTGGGTTTCTGAATATATTTCATTTACGATAATATTTTCGGAAAATTTTCTAGCTTTCTTTGAATTGTATATATAAGAAAAAAAAATATACATAATATTGTATGCGAAAAGAAAATTATTTTCAAATATTTGTATGAGAAATTTCAACGCAATAATTCAAATAAATTTAGTTTATTAATTATTTTTGCATCTTAGCATTGGAGAACCTTATGAAAAAATTTAATTTCAAAATTTGTTCTACTTCACTCCAAAATTTCTTTTATTACATTTAATAAACGATTTTAAACCTTAACTATAACAGAACTATGTTTTAAAATCCATTTATATACTGCCTAAATATAAAAGAGATAAATAGAAAATAGTAAAAAAATTTTGTCTCGCTTGCAATCTAGAATTTATTGAATTTATTGGCATTTCTGGATATTTTTCATATCTGGCTTAAGGAATTATATTTCTTTCGTAATTTTTTAATGTTATTGTTGATTTCGTAAAAATCAAACGAAAAAAAGACAAGGGGGGATAAGAGAACTAAAGTATATGGAATAAAGTGAGTCATGATTATATGACCGGTATTTTCCAACTAAATGCCTTAATTCAATTATAGTCATTTTTTGTTGCTGTTGTTCATAAATGTTTAAACAACTATCCGACTTGATTTTAAAGTAGTAGATAAACAAATGCACATAAGAGATGAACGTTTTCGACCACATTTTTAATTATTGAATTATCGAAAAATTATTTTAAACCCTTCAAAAAAGGATGAACTGATAATATTTTTGTTATGTTAAAATCGAGTTCTCTTATATTTCAAACGTTTTCACCATAGAAACTACATGATAAATCATATCGTATTGTTTGATGGAATCCTGACAACCATAAACGTGTGAGCAATTTCCTACTCAAACAATGCTGCAAAATATTTTGCCTTGCCTTGGAAAATAATTAAATATCTCGAAAACGTTTAAACTTGTGCTCCTGGTTTTGCAGTTCCATTGTATCTTTCACTGCGTGACTGCAACCGGCTTCCTTATGTGCAGCAAACAAGTGTTTCTGTTGACTCACGTTGACATAAAGTGAGACTACCGCAAACACATAAAAGCGTAGTCTAGAAATTGAGATAAAATCCACTCTATAATTTGCTATGAAGTTGTCTTATAAGACAAAATTTTTTAAAAGAAAATCCATTTATTCATTTTATAGTGTAAGAATGAATACTCGAAGAATAAAAAACTTGAAATGGATATTTAACAGTGGAAAAAAAAGTGTAATCTGGAATTTCAAAACGTAGTCTGGAAATGGAAATAAAATTAACTCTATAATTTGTTATAAAATTGGCTTATAAAACAAAATTTTTTAAAAAGAAAATCTAATAGAACATTGGCATCTTTCACTGCTCTTGAATCTATTCATTTTAAAGTGTAGGAATGAATACTCGATAATGAAATACTTGGGATGGATATTTAACAGCAGAAAGAAAGCGTCATCTGAAATTTAAAAACGTAGTCTGGAAATTGAAATAAAATCAATTCTATAATTTACTATAAAACTGACTCAGAAAATAAAATTTTTTAAAAAGAAAATCTAATAGAACATTGGCATCTTTCACTGCGCTTTAATCTATTCATTTTATAGTGTAAGACTGAATACTCGATGATGAAATACTTGGGCTGGATATTTAACGTCAGAACGAAAGCGTAATCTGGAAATTGAAAAAA
>JAOUZG010012691.1:8686857-8707073 GCA_026289955.1 Argiope argentata
ATTTTTCACTGCGCTTGAATCTCTTCATTTTAAAGTGTAAAAATGAATACTCGATGATGAAATACTTGGGATGGATATTTAACAGTAGAAAGAAGAGAAGAATATTTAATGACAGAAAGGAGAAAACGATGAGTTAATATTAGAAAGGAATGTAATTGAAATGGTTGAAAACTGATACTTTGAAATTTTATTCCATTTCAAAAATATCACCTAAAAAGACATGTGTCAGTATTCAAAGGCAAGATTCTTAATCATCTGGGTTGATATCTTTTGTGGACCGTCTGGTTTGGTTTCTTGATTGGAAGAACGAAGAATGTTCGACTCTTCATTCTACGACTCGTATGTTGGACACTAAATCTGATAGTAAATCAAATACCTTCATGCCGATGTTGACATTTTGAGAGTTGAATGTCGGGTTAGCTGGCATTTTTGACATTTGATGGTTGTTTTAAATTACAGAACTCATTTATTATAGCCGATGGCGTTATTGCCAGTGAGACTGTTATTTAATAAATATTATTTTAACTACTCTACTTCTGTAAATTGGTCCAAAAACTGTTTTAAAACTGATCACATGACCTTTTTTAAAATTAATTATGTTTTCTAAAATATAAAATGTTTTCCAATTCATATATAGCTCACAAAAATTCTATACCTTAATAGATTATATAACTTGAGTCTTAATTTCTTTGTTTACCATTTTTGGAAATGCACAACTACTATCTGTATTAAAACATAAAACAAAAGAATGCATTCAAAAGAAGAAGTATTTATTGCTTTTATTATTTCTTTTTTTCTTCTTTTCTTTAGTATATGAATTTTTTTCGCGCGCTTCTATAAAAAGTTTATGCCTTGTCATGATGAAACCTAATAAAAACTTTTAATAAAATATGTTTATAATTTGAATTAATTTCAAGATCTTATATGTATAAGAGTTAGAATATTTCTGAAATGGCCAAGTCAAGTATTTAAAAAAGAGCATTACATCTACTGAACAAATATTAATGATATTGTTAAATTCTATTCGTTTTTAAGAACTTATATGACTAAAACACACAAAAAATAGGTATTGCAAATTGCTTCATCTATATTTTTTACCGATTCTTCGTTCTTGAAATATTCTGGCCATTTGTAGCTTAGTTCTCAAGAGTTCCGAGTTTTATTGAGGGACTTGTCTAGGATTACTTGGTGAACGAAGACTTGCGTGTGAAAACCTGTGAAGCGTTGACTACTTTCAAATCCATCAAGAAGTCTGAAGACAAAAGTCAAATTGCTCATGCATGAAATTCACAAAGGCTTCAAAGGGTTACGGAAGCAGTTGAAACTCTCGAGTAATGCCTGATTCTTGTCTTTGACGGATCGTAAACTGAACTAACGATTTTCAGAAGTTTTTTCCAGAATTGCCGCTTTATAATTGGCAAATCAGGATGAGAAAAGTTTCACAAAACGCGCTCTTATTTTTTCTGCTCTTCTGTCTTCTCCACAATGGAAGTTTAAACATTAGTTTTTGGTTTCTGTGTTGAAAATTGAAGGCAAAGTTACTTTGTCGGAACTTTATTTTGCGATCATTAATATCGTGGTTTTTCTCTTGGTTCGTAACGGTCCATCGATCTTCAAGTTTTGTTGGTTTCATTGATGAAGCTTAAGCATAACGTGGTCGAATCTTTTGCATATATTTCCTGGTTTTACTTTTTATTTCAAATATGTGAATAGTAAAGTTGACTGTCTTTTTTTTATCTCTTTTTTGTTTGTGCAGTTTTCGGAAAATAATACTGCTATCGGAAATACTGTACTTCCTGTTTGAAGAATTTTTTCTTTTTGACTTGAATAAATACTGATTCTCGAATATTCTTCATGAATTCATGAAAAAAAAACTATTTCAATATTTTAATGATGCTTTAAAGAATAAAATTTAAAATCTATTCAAATTTTTGTAGTTATTACTTTCAATAGAAACAATGAAAGGAAAATTATTTGTTCGTTAAAACGATATTAATGACTGTAAAACTATACTGTTATTATTATTTTATATATGTGTGTGATTGTTAAAAGAAAACTTATTCCGTGGACATAATTCATCCTATATATATACGTCTATTGAACATTGTCTATATTTGGTTATAATTTCATTACCAGACATAAAAATTATCCTGTACAGTCCAAACTATCTTGTTAGCGATATGGCATAATCAATCTTTTAATTTTTATTTAAAGTGAGAACGATCATCTTACAGGTTTTATAGGAAAAAATTGGGTTTTTTTGTGTGTGTTTTAAGTTACATTTATTTTAATAAATGTTTTCTTGTATACTTTAAATTATGATAAACCTACAAACCTTTACACTTATTAAATATCTTTGTCTTGTTTTGCTGAAAAAATCTATTTTGATTAGAAAAAATTATCACACTACAGAGTAAATATACACGGATAAAAATAAAATACGCAGCTGTAACTGACACTAATGTCAGAGCGGGAAATAAATCACCTGCTTGATAAATTTATGCGAAATTTAGACAATCGTTTGATTTTTTTTTCATGTTTCTTCAATGGTGATGACAAGCTTTATTGCATCATGCCATGCCAATGCGTTGTCGATTCCAAAAATTGACTTATGAGGAAAAATGTCATCTGCTTGATAAATTTAAAAAATATAGACATAAGGTTAATTTCCTTACAAATGTTAGATTAGTAGTGTTGGCAAACTTTAATCAATGCCAATACTCTGTCGAGTACCAAAAATATAGTTAATTGTCTTTTTTAGGATCATAGTGCAAAATTTAAGAGTTCGTGCGCTTAAGGAATCATATTTATAAATCTTTATGGTCAAAATTAGAAAATAGAATAAAGAGTTTTATACAGAATTCAGTTGATCGTATAAAATTAAACGTGCAATTTATCATTACGAGTATCAGCAAAGAAGATAAAAGTCACGATTAGGTAATCCATGCACAGTGTTTAATTACATGGTTTTCTCAGATCACTAATACTACTTCTTGTCTGTAATATATACATATACGCATATACATATGTATATGTAATAATATACATATTTTTATTTTTAGGTGTTAATCGTTGCCATTGAAGAATTTCACCAGTTTTCTTCACAAGTATGTATTTAGCTTTATAATTTCTATAACCCCCTTTAACAACATATTTTATTTATTATTTCATTAGAATTCTAATTATATATTGAACAACCGTGCCTTAAAAGCATATACGTAACTTTGATACTCTCACTTTTAGATCTTACATTTTATCCGTAAAATTTACCAATTTTTTAAACCCCACTTTTCCGGCAACAAAGATTTGAGAATTCTGAATTAAGCCTTCAAGAACGATTTTAAAGAAAGAAAAAAAAAATCCAAAGTTCTTGTGGAAATTTTTAAGTCTTCTGCTTTTTGTTTCTTTCAGTGAAAGATAGCTAATAAAGGCATTGTTTAACATATTCTTATCTATATAGATATACATGTAAAAAGCTTTCTGTTTTTCATTGGTAATTCTTTTATCATTATAAATAATCGCGTTAAGCTAAATAATTAATTTGATTTGCTTAGTGTGTCATTTCTCGCGTTATGTTTAATGATACCTTTATTTGTAAGCAGGCTTCGGGGCCGTGAAGGACTTTTAATGTTAATTTAGAAAGCTCTTTTTTTATCTGTCCTTTTTCTTTATGAATTTCAAGGAGAAAATAATTAAATTAAAAATCATGCTTAAAATTATTCTCAGTTAATTAAAATTAGGTAAAATGTATGTTATTAAGAAATACTTATTCTTTATGTTGGGGAATAGTATCATTATTTGTTGCTTTCGTTTGAAAATGACCTCTTCTCTTGTACAAAAAATAACTTTAGTTGATTTAATGAATATGAAAGTACTACTTTCAGCAGTTCAGAAAAAAAAAACATTGTGTATGAATTTGTCATGGACTTCAATGTCTGTATAACCTTCTTGATGCTGACTAAAATTAATGTTTAATGATATTGACTTGAGTAAAATTTTGAAATAAGAAAGAGTTTTTATGTATTCACTGGGCAACAAAAATGACCTCCCACATTTTTTTTTACATGCACTGTAATTAAGATCTTATCACCCCCTCTATCTTTTAAAAAATCCCAAATGTCTTAAAAATTCTGTAAAAATCTATAAATTAAATGATAAACCCGTTTACAAATTGAGTCTATCTAGCTCTTTGTGTTTTGTGTTATTTCTAATCGAACAAACAGTCAGGCAGACTTTCTATGAATTGATTTCGTAAAAAATTGAAATCTACAAATGTGATCTAAAGTCCATATGCCAAATTTCATCCATTTAGTTCGATTGATTTTTGAGTTATCGTATTCGCATATTAAGTGACAGTCATAATTCTTGTCCAAATCAGATTTGTCAAAATATCGATTTCGAATTTTTGGACGATTATTTTCTTTTTACTTTTACTATATTTCGTAAATGAGAATGTAAAAAATGTTATTTTAATTCCTTTTAAAAATTTAAATTTCAGTCCCATTAGACGTAAAACTCAATGACGTTTTGCATATTTTGTTTGTAGAGCATAAGCATGTAAAAATAAGGTATTTTTAATTCAAATTAAGCTTTTGAAACTTATATTATTAAATAAATTACCTGAAAATAATAACTTTTTTTCTGGTCTACTGCATGCATTCTTTGTTTTCCTGCATTCTAGAAAATATTTCTTTTTTTTTTAGAGTTAAAGGCTTTCTATATGTGTCCTGATATGCACATGCAATTTTATAAAATTATTTTCGCTTGTAAATGCGGCAAAATATGCCGGTTAAAATTATTTCACATTTTCTTGCGTATACGGACATGCTTGACATAACCA
The DNA here is from genome assembly GCA_026289955.1 of Argiope argentata. Classification (NCBI taxonomy): domain Eukaryota; kingdom Metazoa; phylum Arthropoda; class Arachnida; order Araneae; family Araneidae; genus Argiope; species Argiope argentata. The sequence goes on from JAOUZG010012691.1 coordinate 8,691,698, forward strand.
GATAAAAATTATGTGAAAGCGAGTTCTGTAAGAAAGAAATGATAAAAATAAGTGGATTTTTTTAACGTTTTAAATTGTGTTTTTTTTTCTTACGTTTCATTACTATGCTTTTGGAATTGAAGCGTTTATCTTTTTTTTTTCTCTCTCTCTCTCATCTAATCCTCTTCTTTGAAGCTTCCATTCTTCGTCAACCTTTCCACTCTACCATAAGCTTCTGATTTTTTTCTTTTAAAATCTATTCAATTCTTCGTCAACCTTTCCACTCTACCCTAATTCTTCATCCCGTAGCAGACGTTAGATTTGTTTTCATCATTGTCTGTACTTGTTTTACCTTCTTTTCCCTTGCTTAAGAAAAGTGTTTTCACGGTTAAATGCCCATTTGTTGATCCGTAAAGATGAAAACGATACGCTTCCGATGGTTAAATGGAAGAGGGATCTTGACTTTGTCCGTCGATTTTGTAAGGCTCGCTCTGTAATTAGAAGTTTCGCAACAACTTCTGCGCTGCATCTCAGATCTGTTGTCAATTCTTTTGCTTTCTAGAAGGTATGTATTGAGTGCTCGCTCTTTTTGAGGTCAATCGTTTTCGAGTAGCATTCTAAGCTTTTATCGTATTCTTTTCTTTACAAAGTTGGTGTAACACCTTGTGTTTTGGGCTGTTAAAGTTTACGGTATCCATCTGGAATTCCTTTCGACAAGAAATGTTACCCTAAAAACTTCTCTGGGCGAAGTGGATTTTCTACATTTTGTTGCCATTTAATACGTTTTAGGAACATCTTGATAATTTCTGCATCTTTTGGAGTGCCTTTGATGTATTTGGTTTAAAACAATTAAAATGTCTTAATTATTGAAGCTTACCTTCCGCTATATATAAGGTGAGATATCAGTAAAAATATTTTAGAAATATTTCGGTACATTTCCCATAAAATGGTGATTAAAAAATGAAAATTTGCAATTAATTCTTGTAAAATAAGGATTAAAATGGATATTTTAGTATTGGCTGAAATGAAATATCTGAGTATGAAATTCTTCTTCATCATTATTAACTTCGTGTGGTGGAATGTATAAGATTTTTTTTCAAAAGTAAGAAACAATTTATCAGTTCGCTATGAATCATAACTTAACTCATCGGCCAGTGTATGTTATAAAATATATTTCCTTTAATATGTTTTGAAGGATCTTAGTAGAAAACTAATTTCTTTCGCGCATCTAAATAATTTTCAATAATTTTAATTTGTTTAAGAACAATTGATTAATGATTGATAATATCTGGTTGATAGAAATGATAAAACCGTAAGTTAATGGAATGAACAGCGACGACTTCTCACAATTTGCTCTCTTTATACACATTTTAATTCTCAAAATTTTAAAAATGAGGTTTGTTTATTGTTTGCACAAATATGAACTTCAGAACAGCAGTTTTTCCATCTCATGGTGTTCTAATTTGAAATGGGAGACAATTCCCCCCCCCCATTACTTATGGAGAAATCTGTTTCTATCAAGGGCAGAGAAAGCTATATATGCATGTACTGTTCATTCTCGGATTCAAAAACCTTCGGCATTTTTGCGCATACTTCAAGAGTTGATAGAAAAAAAAAAAAAAAAACGGCCAGATTATCACGGTATTAGGAGGTGTAATAAGTGCTCGTCTTTCTGCTCGCCACCTCTTATCTAAGTACAATCGTCGAAAAGCGCTATTCTCACGATTATGAAACTAGCAGTATATATGTAATATAATTATTTGTTGAAAACCGAAGGTGGTTTTGAAGACATAGATGATACTTCGTATTTTAAAAATTTTATCCCTGTGAATATATACTGTTAGATTTTAATAAATATTTTTTACGCATATCAATCACATGTACATCTCGTGTAAGGGAATCATAGGGATCTTTTAAAGGAATGTGCTTGGCTGGACAGTTTTTATCTTTTCACTCGGAGTGTGGGAATTTGTCGGCCTTTAGCCGAATCAAAATCTTTACAAAACTTCTGTTGAATTAAGTAACTAGAACAAGTGGAATGGATCAGGAAATAAGAGAATATTTTTAGAATGAAGTTACTATGGTTAAATTAAAATAAAAAAATTTAAAATAATTAGGGTTTAATTTAATTTTAAAATATCATTACATATATTGTAATGACATTGCTGTAAACTACATTATTTCCTTTCTGTTCTCCTCTAATCTCAATACTGAGACGCATTTTATTTCAAATAGAACATCTCTATAGAAAAGGCCACTTTATCCAGATTTCCAGAAAGCTTATTAAATTCATTTATGATGCATTTTTCATTCCAATTTGAGAATTTTTCTGTCTCTGCCAAAACTTACGAAAAGCAAATCCATATATATTTTCTTGCATTCTATGTTCCTCTAATTTCATTACGAAAAGCAAATCCATACATTTTCTTGCATTCTATGTTTCCGTAATTTCATTACGAAAAACAAATCCATGTATTTTCTTGCATTTTATCTTCCTCTAATTTCATTACGAAGCGCAAATCCATTTATTTTCTTGTTATCTATGTTCTTCTAATTTCATTACGAAATTCAAATTCATACATTTTTTTTGCATTTTATGTTCCTCTAATTTCTTTACGAAAGGCAGATCCATATATTTTCTTTCATCCTATGCTCCTCTAATTTCAGTTGTGGGACAGTTTTCATTACGAGTGGAAGATCTTTTTGTCCCCAAGAAGGCTTCCGAAGAGCAATGAACCGTAGGAACCGTTATCAAGTAAAAAGCTCTCGTGCACGTAATATTGTTATTACTCTGTTCACGTACAAAGAAGCTAGTCCTGTCCTCAAACAATGTGCTGCCTCTTCTGTTGCCTCATAATGACAGCAAGCCAGTAGTCATTTCTCCTTATTTTTAGACAATGCATGTTGTATACTGAACTGTATGATCATTTGAATGTCTCCAGATCGTTATCAATACGTTGATATATTTGTGGGTTGATGCATTCCTTGGAGGATGAGAGTTACGGAGTTTCCTAGATTGTAGAGTAAGATTTTGGTGTCACAATTCACAGTGACATAGTTTCCTTTCATGCAGGTGTAATTGATTCCAGAGCGACAATTTCATTCTATTCTATGCGAGTAATTGAAATAGAGCGCACATTTTCAAAAATTACTGTTGTGACTCTAAATATAAATAATTAAACAGCTCTCTTTCATTGTTGGTTTTCGATAAGAAAAATTATATCTCTGTGTGTGTAATTACCTTTTGTTAGAAGTTTTCAGCCCTGGCCCACATTTTAAGAATTGTCGTGGGAATTCAAATTATGACTAATTAACTTTTTTTCGTTACTGCTGTGTAAGTATATTTTTGTTTAGGTTAGTAACAAGGTTACATCAGGCCTTTTAGAACCTTCAACAACTATTAGTTTTAACACTATTAAGCTTTTAACATTATAACACTGGTTTTTGCTAGCTAATTAAATATATGTAACTAATAAGTATCTGGTTTAAATAAAACTTTGAGGATAATAAATGTACCTTAAAATTATTGCAATAAGTACAGAATGTATACTGATACAATATATGTATTTAGAGCATTGTACAGAAAATGCTAGTGATCATAAGAAAGCTGGATGATACACATTTCAGAACATTCGGAAATCTAATGACCATGTCGTAAAAAAAGTTTAAAAATTGCTGGGGGGTGAAATTTTAAAATTTATTACCTCATATGTATTTATTAAATTGACATTTAGGTATTTGTAACAATTTTAAACGTTTGTTGTACGCTTATTCAATGTAATATTTATTTAAAACGCTTTTCAATGTAATATTTATTTTAAAAAATATTCAATGAATTTTTCTTCTCTAATCTATTTCGTGTACCTTCAAAAAATGTATATGTTAATTTTTAAATTTATGGGTGAATGTTTAAAAGAGGTTATGAAATGTTTTGAAGTTTGGACATTTCTTCACAACTGTCAAAGTAAAATGTTAGAGGGGAAAAAGCGGTCATTTTTGCCAATATTTTGCATTTGAAGCAAGATTTTTCTTCTGATACTTTGAAAACTTGAGTGGAAGAATAAAAAGTATTTTATTAACGATTGAAAATTTGAACGAAATATATAAATATATCTAGTGAGAATGTGAACTAATAGTAGGAATTGAATAATTAATGAATTAATATTCGAAAAAACTGTATCAACATCAAGTGTCATCCACTAAAAGTTTTAAAAAATGTATCTGAACATGAGTGAATGCGTAAAAAACATTTTATTAACTATTAGAAATTTGTAAAAGAAATATATGTATATAAAGGAAGACTGTGAATTGAAAAATGCATTGGATATAGATAGTGTAAATAATGTTTACAGCTTATGAAGAATTATTATTAAATAAAAATATGTAGTTATGGAAATTCAAAAGAGTAAAGTAGCCCCCTCCCCCAAAATTTGCTCTCTTTGCTTTTATCCAATCGCGGCTGACTGAATTATTTATACGAATTTGAATTATGTTTATATAAGAGAAATGTTTAGTTATCATCACCTGCTGTTTATTTTTTCAAACTTCCGTTTTTTTCCCTCTCATTTCAGTACGTCCGGAAATGCTTACCGTCAATATATGGCATTCTTATGACCGTCATTTTATTGTCTACAGTGCTTAAATCCCAAACACAAAGTAAATTTCAAAAGGAAGTTGCTAAACTGTATTTAAATAAATGTATTATGATATTTTTCCGCAAATAATTTTTATCCAATCGATTATTATCGTGTAGCTTGACCTTAATACGATTCTTGGTCTATTCTTCAGCTTCGGAATATCAATATTGTTGCAAAGAACTTTGTCTTTTGGTGGACACACCCAAGAAGATCGTTTGGCCTTTTTTTATGAAAGCAGAAATTTGCTTCTTTTTTATTTAGGGTAATTGAGAACAATGAATTACTTAAAAGAAGGAAGTTTAGTAATTGTTTTTTTTTCTCCCAAACTGTTGCTTTGTTTTACAGTCTTATTTAAAAATAGAATAGCGTGAAGCATTTCTGTCTCTTATTTAGCTTCGATGCAAAGTATCTATCTTCATTGTTATTTGTAAAGTAAAGTTTTTAGTTACAGACGAATGATTTTATATAAACCACCGAAGTTAAGAGAAAATAATTTTATATTTACTTTGTTTTGCGCTAAATAAACTTTATGGCATTTCTAATTTGTTCTGGACTTCCTGAAATAAGTTGTTATAGCTTTACTTTTTCCTGAATACGAAAGTATTTTGCTTGAAGTTAAAAATTCAGTGAATAAATATTCATCTTGTGGCTCGTTTTGGGGGAATTAGTTATTGAAGTGTGCCAAAAATTATACAATATAACCTGTTTACTTTTATACGCTTATTTTTCCGAATAGTTCAATACGTGACCAATTCCATTACTGTCCCAGTCTTTCGATTATCAGTGCACATTTACTTAAAAAATAATTAAATTTTTACTATCGAAAATGAATAATGTTAACCTGTTACTTTATTGTCACTGGCTTTCGTTTTATAAATGAACATTTCAATAAAAAATAATTAAACTTTTATTATCCAAAATGGAAACATCGACCTACTATTTTACTGTCCCAGGCTCCCATTTTATGAACAAATGTACATTTCGATTAGAAATAGCTAAACTTTTATTTTTTGAAAGTGGAAAACTTTCAATAAGCAAGTTTATGACTTACAGATAAGGAAAGTTTGGATAGCATGTAGATATTATTCTATTATACAAACTATTATTATTATTATTGTTTGCTATGTTCTAAAATACTTTTATAAAGCCCAGTGAAGATGAATTAGCTACCAAAGTATGAATTATAATGCATATCAATGCACAAAACAAAAATTACAATAATTGATAATGTTTGTATTATTCAAAACTCTTAAGTTATTTGAAAAAAAAAATGGCGTATCTTCTTTTGAAAAATATGGTGAAGTATATATCAAATAAATATTATTTCCCCTCAAAAGTTTTATAAAAATACCGTATTTGGTTTTCTTACAATTCGTAAAACTGTCAATATTTGTCGTTCTAATTATACTTCAAATCATTTGAGAAGTATTTATCTGATTTATAAGAAGGTTACTTTAAAAATTAAATTTAGAGAAATTTATCTAACTTTTTATGAATTCCTACATTTGACTTGTGTTCAGTTGACTTGGACTTTTTTCCCCATACAACTTTTAGGATGTAACAAAAAAAATGATATTGATATCGTTTAGGTGTTATACATTAACACAATCATTGCCTGTATTATTAAGTTGCCTATATTATTTTAAATAATACCATAAATTATAATATCATAATTTGCCTATAAGATTAGTAAATATTATACTCAAATATCAGATTTGTGTATTGTATTCACTATTTATTAATAATGTTTCAGGTTTTCTAATGTCGTTACGAAAAGATTGATGCGGAATGTAACATTTCAATTTTTTAATCTTAAGTATATCCACCAAGAGAGTTACAACTTTTCTGACTGATCTAAGCTGGAATTGCAGAACTAATACATGATTAATTATAGAAAAATACATCTTCTCAATAATATTTTTGCATGAAAATTACTTGATTTCTATGTTGCTTTTGAATCAGTATTACTTCGCTATCTTACTCTGTTCTTTTCGATTTTGGCAGATTGATTTTCTATTTCTAACTGGTTGTCTAGTCCTGTAATTTGATTTTAATTTCTTCGTTATGCTTTTAATGTCAGTTAATACTAATAGCTTTGAGGACTAAGTTAATACTGATAGCCAGTAATAATCAGTTAATACTAACAGCCAGTAATAATCAGTTAATACTAATAGCCACTAATAGCTTTGGGGACTTTTTATTTACAAGGATTGCAAATTAAGAATGAGACCTATGTAATTACAACCGATTCGGGGTAACCAATGGGTAGTATTTGATTCCTTGATGTGGAAATGTAGCCTGAAGCAGTTTAAATTCTGTCGATGGTTTGGAGGAAGCGGTTCGCTTAAAGAATTTCTGTAACTGTTCGATGGAGAATGTCACGAAGTAAATGATTCCTTCTTTCGTGAAATGAAAAGACTCATATTCGATTATTGTTCCCAGCCCCAAACATTCACGCACTGCTAAAGAACTGGTGATGATATTCGTAAATTCATAAGCCACTTCATCTGAACCATCAATAAAACTGATACTGCTTCAAATGGTCTACGACTTCCACGTCGTTGCAAAGAAGGTGTACATAACGCTGATGCTTGTATGGAGGACCCATAAATGTTTTATGTTTTTATCTATATTGCATCAGCTGTTAGGGGTGGATTCCCAACTAGGCAGCCGCCGAGGCCCGTTGTGTTGAGGGGAGGCGCAGGCAGGTCGATAAAAAATATTCCAGCCTAGTTTCCAAGTAAATAAACTTATAGAAAAATACGAATTTTCCGAATAATATTGTCATTTTTCATATACAATTTCTCACTTCTATTTGTTTGATACGTTTACTTAATTATTACAGCATTCTTAAAAATCGAGTGTTGTTGTCTTTTAAAAAAATAATATTATATATAAGAAGGTATACTGCACAATTTTGAGTCTTAGTAAATATAATATTTTCACAAACTTATTAAGGCGACTTACTTATTACACGCATTAAGAAAAACACTACAGGAGATGTCATACACAATTTTAAACCAATATATTAATTTATTTATAAGTCCGGGGGGGAGTAATGTAATATAATATTAGCGATAAATAACGTTAATGAAAGATATCCCAGGAGCAACAAATTTGTTCGAAAGCGCTCCAATTTTTATTATTACTTTCTCTAACTCTTTCGAAACAAAAGTTGCGATTAAACTTGAAATTTGAGTACGAAATACCAAAATTAACCAACATAACAACTTAAAACTACTGATTTTTTTTAAAAAAAAGTTCAAGTAGTTTTTAGTTATTGCATTGATTAATTTTGATATTTCGGACTCAAACTTTAAGATTAATCCCAACTTTTGTTTTAAAAGGGTTAGAGTGAGTAATAATAAAAGTTGGAGTGCTTTCGTACAAATTTGAATCGCCTGGGACATTTTTCATTAACGTTATTTATTGCTAATATTGTATTACATTAACCACATAACTCATACATAAATTAATATAATGCTTTAAAATTTTGTGTCATCTCCTATAGTGTTTTTCTCAATGTCTGTAAAATTTCAAATTGTAAGGTGAAAATTGCAAAAAGTCATTTTAAAGGTCCCTGGCCGTCTTAAATAAAATGTTAGCTTAAAAATCATTAGACTGAGATTGAGCTAAGAAGGAATTAAGTTTAATTAATCACATAATTAAAAGAAGGATTTTATTTTGTACAATACTGAGGGCATGTCTGTGGCGAAATGTCGGAATATTCCACTGTCAGCTGCAATTGTGGTTGCAGATAAATTTCCAACGATTGAAGAAAATCTGTGCATTAATTAATCGTGAAAAAGGACTATTTTTTTGGTTCCAGTATTTTTAATGACGATGTCGTTATAACAGAAAAATGAATGCAGCAACTTCTGAGGGTAAAGATTATTGGGCAGAGATCTGACTTCTAGCTCATATGAGGATAGCACTCACACACTCGGTTGCACACCCAATTTTTACAGGTGGGGGGGGGTCACACACTTTACATATAAAACTCATGGGAAAGAATGGACATGCCCAAACCAGAAGAACCAGGGACGCCTAGGTCACGGGGTGGACGTGTTGTCTCTAGGCCCGGACATCGGCCCAGTATTTTGAAATGATTATAATGGTGCTGCAATTACACAATTTTCTAAAAAGCATATCTGTCGGTCATGAGACAACAAAATGAAGTGAGATCAATTTCAATTGTTTCAATATCCTGTTGCCAACCTTCTAATTTCATGCATCAGCTACTACTCTATGTAAATTGCAATTTTGGAGGAAGCTTATTTATATTACCAATATTTACTCATTCAGTCAGAAAAATGTTAAGTCCAGTAGAGTATCATACATTAAAAAGTTTGTATCATTTCTTGTTTAATAGCAAACCTAATAAATGAGCTTGCATATCCTTCCTCGACCCTCGGTAATTTGACTTCACGCTGTGCTTTCAGTCATTATGATTAATAACATAAGTCTGTCTACGCTTGCGTGGAGCGGACAAATTATTTTTTAAGGTAGAAAATTGTCTCCATTTTGTGGTCTGATGCACAAAGAAAGAAATAGAGGTCTTCGAATCTACATAGTTTCAATTTTGCTTTCGTGTGAACTGTGAAAATTCAAAGAAAGAGAGATTGGTGCAGGTCGATTAAGCTTTCTGGAAACATTGACATCCGCTTATTTCTTTAGTTTTTACGGTACAAGTGGATTTTGTGAAACTGCATTCTGATCATTTATCTTCACAGCTTTCAACAACCGATGGGGAATTGCTTCTGTAGAGTTATTTTCTAAGAATTGTTATACATTTTTGTCTTTTAGGAAGGTTGGAATTCCCACACATCTAACTTGCGTTCTTAGTCAGATAATGTGCTTATTAAATGCGAATGCATAACGTTAAATCATATTTAAACCAAGAGTTTTTTTTTCTTTTTACTAAGCCGTTTCAAGTTCTTTCCTTTCTTTAGAACTTCAACTTCAGAACCTCTTGTTGGCTTTCATTTTCTAATATAATGATACTAAACATAATGGTCAACCTGTTAAGAATGTAGGTGTAAATTTTTATGCTTAAATTATCTGAGGCACCGTTTTTTATTGATATATTTATATGTGCTTGTAATAAATTCAATTTTTTCGCTCTTTGAAAATGAATTCTTTTTCTCACCACCTTAATTCAAAGGTATAAACACTTTAAACTTCTAAGTCATATTTTTTTTCGCACCCCTTTAATTACCGTAACATTAAGTCTTTTACCGTATAAATAACGTCAACAGTTTCTATAAAAGTACAAATTCAACAATTCAATTGGGTTGCAATGGTTTTACTTTTCAAATGAAGAGAAAATCTTATTTCGAAGGCATAAAAGACTGAATGACATTTCGTAGTTGTTTTTTCTTTCTTTTTGACAAAGAATGTCTCCTAAATTCCTAAATTATTGTCCTTGATTGAATAGTATAACTTGAAATTATCACTTTGATAAACATTTTGTCCTAATAAAAAATGTCCCTTTTTCTTAGAAGAAAGGCAAAATATATTTTTCAAAGTAAAGTTGTCCTCTTTAGTTACCGAGATTATTATATCTAAATATATATATCAAATTTGGATTGTTGAAAAATTGTTTAATAAATTACCATTTGAGTAAATATGAGAAAAGTAATTTTTTACTTATACTTGCTGTTGTATCAAAGAATCATGTGTCAGAAATTACATCCATTAAAGCAAGTGATATTTTTATTTAATCCCTGAAATAAATAGTGACATTACATTTTATTACAATTTACAATAGTTATACATCACATACAAAAATTGGTGATCAGATATAGTTAATCATTACAAGGGTTTTACATCAATATAATGTTTTTACAAATTTGACATGCGACATTTTGATATAATAATACTGATAAATGTCCCTGCAATGAAAATTCTGTTAATTCCTATAATTATTAATAATAGTATAATTTGTATCAAAAAATTAGAAAGATTTCATTTTTATATGGATGAAGCTTAAATATAGTCAGTGAATGCGTGCCATAGTACTTTTTTGATTAAAAATATTCTATAGTTCGTCACCGATGTTTTACAAATATCATATAAGAATTATTTTGACTGTATAAAGAATCAAACGCTTTTAATTAATTCACTTTCAATAATTTACTTTCCGCTTATTTTTCTTACCATTTCACATGAAAATGATTTTGAAATATTCTGAACCGAATTGTTATAATATCAAAAACAAACCTCCCACCTTTTTCAAAACAGCAAACTTGACCTCAATTAAACTTTAGTTCCCTTTGAAAATTTGATTTTTCTATTTTCCGGCGTCGTAGTAAAAAGAATTTTTTCCCTTATTGACTACAAAAGCTTTTTCTTTATTAGATTTGCATTGATTTCATTTTCTTTAATTGGAACGTTGCCAATTCGACTTCATATGAAGAGAAAAAGAAAAAGAAAAAAATAAACAAACACTGATATGTGATGTGATCGATGTTTTTATGTTCTGTTTGTATATATACATCAGCCGTTTCCGCGATATTCTAAAGTAATTACTTCTTTTCTTTAATAGCAGTTAACTTTCAAAACGAAACTTTTATATTTATTGACTTTAAAAGCGGAATTGCTAACTTAAAAAATCCGTTAGCAAGTTTTCATGGATGGTAATGAGCCATTATTTGAGTAATTTAACTACCTTTTTTTTTCTTTTTTTAAACATTGACTTATTTAATGGCATTATTTGATTTTATACAGCTCGAACTATCCTATCTGATCGGTGACAATGAAAAAATAGGATTTCAGTTGAAAAATTTTTCCTACGAAATCTTTTATAATAGTTTCAATCAATCACTTAAAACTTATCACTAAGATTTTTTTTTTTTCGTCTTATTATAGTCGCGTAATTTTTCTCTTTTTCTGGAAACATTAAGCTGTATTTTTTCTTCAGCATTAAAAGGTATTTCAAATAAAATTTCTAATGTATTTTAATTTCTTCTACTTAAAAAAATATATATTTGGCTGACGTATCTGAAATTTTCTAAATAAATTTCATTACCCATCTGAAGATTTTTGAGAAGAAATTTGAAAAAGAAAGTTAGCGGTTTCTATACACTGTACATGTACACTGTACACGTATGCACTGTACACTCTTAATTATCATCATTGATAACTTTCTTAAGTTCGAGTTGGTTACCAAAGGTTTTTCTCTTAGCGAAACACAAATGTTAGCCAGTTTCCTTTGTAGGTCCATCATCATGTCCCCCCCTCCAATACCTCATATATATGCAGACTTTTGTCTCAGGTTATATCTAGGTGCTCCTAGGTCACTCTGACTTGAAGTTACCACATTTCCTTCTTTTCGCTTGTTCTTGATTTGTCGGTGTTAGACCACGTGGGATTTGGGCGGCCCTTAAATATATTCTACGAGAAAACAATATTCCATTGTGTTCTACTATTGTTAGTTTTAATTTTGTTGCATAATCATTAAATACTTTAATAAGATTTCTTTTTAGATTGTTTGAAATAAATTCTTTGGTTCTACTCCGTAACGTGCTGGCATAATTCATGTAAATTTCACATTTCACCGGAAATGTTTGTTAATCGAAATGTGCTTACAAAACGAGTTTCATTTTACGAATTTGAATAGGCTAAATTCCAACGAAAAAAAATGACTGTTTTTTTTTTTTTTTTACATGCGCTTGATTGGAATAAAAATTAACAAACTTCAATCTTATGAGGTGAATTGTTCAAATATTTGGTGATAATACATACCCTTCCCTAAGGGCAATTCCGGTAATTTTCAAATACCAATAATTATGAGTTCTATTTCGAAACGTGCTGACAAAGTTCATATTCCCTTCCTGTTTCACCGAAAATGTCTATTAATCGAAATTTGCTTACAAAACGAGTTTTGCTTTTCAAATTGAATATGCTAAATAGCAACGAAAAAAAGGTAGTTTCTAAATTTCACACATACTTAATTTGAATAAAAATTAACCACCTCCAATCTTATAAGGTGAATAGCACAAATATTTGACACTAACACATGCCTTCCCTAATGGCAATTCCGGTAATTTTCAAATTCCAGTAATTATGAATTCTATGAACTGAATAGGCTGAATAGCAACAAAAAAAAGCAATCAGTCTACAAAGTTTTCTAAATTTCACACATGTCCGATTTGGATAAAAATTAACAAAATCCAATCTAAGGAATGGTGCAAATATTTGATCCTAACACATACCCCTCCCTATGGAGTATTCCGGTAATTTTCGAATTCCATTAATTAGTTCTACATGTTGAATAGACTAAATAGCAACGAAAAAAGGCGGTTTTCTAAATTTCACGCTCAATTAATTTGAATAAACATCAACAAACTCTAATCTTATGAGGTGAATGGTGGAAATATTTGATCCTGACGCATGCCCTTCCCTAAGAGGAATTCCAGTAATTTTCGAATTCCAGTAATTAGAAGTTCTGCATATTGAATAAGCTAAATAGCAACGAAAAAAAAAAGACTTTTTTCTAAATTTCACACTTGCCCGATTTGAATAAAAATTAAAAAATCCAACCATATGAGGTGAATGGTACAAATATTTAAAGCTAACACATGCCCTTCCCTAAGAGTAATTCCGGTAATTTTCTAATAAGAATTCTACATATTGAATAGGCTACATAGCAACGAAAAAAAGGCGGCTTTCTAAATTTCACGCACACTTGATTTGAATAAAAATGAACAAACTCCAATCTTGTAAGGTGAATGGTACAAATATTTGACGCTAATACATGCCCTTCCCTAAGGGCAAGCCGAACGTTTTCTTAACCTTTTCTCTTTAAATGGCAACGGTCAAACAATAACCGGAACAGCATTTCGTTCCCTTTCTTGGTGGTCAGAGCGTATACCAAAGTGGGTGGACTATTGAGGTCAAAACACTTTCACAGGCTCTGAATGAAGTAAGAAACGTAATAACTTCTGAGGCGCAACGAAGTAGTATCTGTAGGAGAGCGGAAGATGATAAGTACACAACAATGAGAAACTCACTGACAAGTTTTATAGTCCGTAAAATTTTCTTGGGCTTTGTACTTTCCTCATCTGCTATTGTTTTCTTAATGAAGTCTTGTGCTAAAAGTTTTGAATAATTGATTCATCCAGCGGTTACGGACGAAAGAAAAAAAGAAACATTTTTTTTAAAAAAAATGAAACACAAAAATTATTTTTTCTTTTCCTTCCTTTCTTTTTAAATGAAGATTAATGTTTTTTTAAATAAACTGGCAGGTTAGTAGTGCACGATGTCGAAAATGAAATGTATTTTACCTGTTTTGAGCGTCAATTTTTTTACTTCCTGAATTTTTAAGCTAATTTTTTTTCACAAAGAAAAAGGTGACTTAAAGTCCATTATTATTATTTTTTTCATTTAGTAGACGCTTGTTTGCCTCTGAAATCTATTTTTCAATTTTGCATGAGCGAATTTCTGTTGTTTCCTTCTTAAAAAAACTTCCAGTCTGCAACCCGTTTATTTTTTGTGATGTGAAGAAATTGTAGAGCTAATTTTGTGCTTATTGTTACTATTTAGCATAGTTGTACCTATTTAATGTGTGATTAAATTAATTCCAAAACCAATTGTTTGTACAATTTATTTTCGAATTCTAGTATTTATGAGTAAAAAATGGTTTCTATATTTTCATTTATGTAAAGTTTACCGTTCGTGAAACTTCTTTTGTGATGTGAATAAGTTATATAACTAATTTTGTGCTTATTGTTTCTATTTAGCATAATTGTACCTATTTTATGTGATATTAAATTAATGCAAAAAGTAATTGTTTGTGCAACTTATTTTCGAAATCTAGTATTTATGAGTAAGAAATGGTTTCTATATTTTCTTTATTTAAAATTTACCGGACGTGAAAATTTCTTTTGTGATGTGAGGAAGTTATATACCTAATTTTGTGCTTAGTGTTTCTATTTAGCATAGTTGTACCTATTTAATGTGTAATTAAACCAATAAAAAAACCCAATTATTTGTACAACTTATTTTCGAATTCTAGTAGGTTTCTAGTAGGAAAATTCTAGTAGGAATTCTAGTAGGAAAAACGGTTTCTATGTTTTCTTTTATGCAAAATTTATCGCTCGTGGAAACTGCTTTTTTGACATTAAGAAGTTAAATAACTAATTTGGTGTTTATTGTTCCTATTTAGCAGAGTCATGCCTATTTAATGTGAAATTAATTTAATGCAAAAATCGATTATTTGAATAACTGTTTTCCAAGTTCCAGTATTTTGTGAAAAACAGTTTCTGATTTATGTAACGTGCTTCAAAGAAATTTTGTAATTAATTTTTCAATTAATTTCATATTCCCGAGGTAAAAAAAATATAACGAGAAAACTATCTTTTAAGTAAATATCAATTTGAGAAACATAAAAGTACTCATTGAACGTCTGTTTATAAGTTAATAAATATTACGCCTAACATTAAATCCTGCCAATGTATTTTAATGAATCATAATATTAATGTATTAGTATTTTTTGAATTTAGATTTTATTCTTAATAAAGATGCAGAAATTATTTCCATAAAATAAAATATCTTTCTCTTGCCCCCTGAATGTCCATTACACAAGCTGAATAATGACTTCCTATATGAAAAAAGAGACAATCTTTACTTGTGGTTTTTGCTTCAAAATTTCCCCCTCATTCAAAGAGAAGAAATATATGGTCTAAAATACCTACTTGATTCCCTTCTTTGAAATGCATACTTGATTCCCTTCTCTAAAATGCATACTTGATTCCCTT
>JAOUZG010012691.1:8707083-8731159 GCA_026289955.1 Argiope argentata
AAATGCATACTTGATTCCCTTCTCTAAAATGCATACTTGATTCCCTTCTCTAAAATGCATACTTGATTCTCATCTTTAAAATGCTTACTTGATTTCCTTGTCTAAAATGCTTACTTGATTCCCTTCTCCAAAATGCTTACTTGATTCCCTTCTCTAAAATGCACACTTGATTCCCTTCTCTAAAATGCTTACTTAATTCCCTTCTCTAAAATACTTACCTGATTCCCTTCTCTAAAATGCATACTTGATTCTCTTCTCTAAAATGCTTACTTGATTCCCTTCTCCAAAAAGGCTTACTTGATGCCCTTCACTAAAATGCTTACTTGATTCCCTTCTCTAAAATGCATACTTGATTGACTTTTTTAAAATGCATATTTGACTCCCTTCTATATAGGAAAGTGATTATGGTGTATATTTCTAATATATGATGCTGCAGTATATTTCTCATATTGATTTTGCTACGATATTTATATTTGGAATGTGACATATTATATGACAGTGAATGAATCATCAGAACTTGAGCCTAACAACAGTAGGTGGTTTCTCAATACGGAAAAAATACAAATGTATCTAATATCAAGAAAAAAAAATTCGCATTCGGATATTTTTTTTGTATGCAATGAAACTAAACTCAAAATGTGCAATATCGTGAATACATACAGAAATTCAAGGGTAAAACATGGCTGATTGATTAAGGATAAAGAAAGTTCTGGCAAAAACAAGTTCTGTAAAAAAATTTCACTAATGCCCTAAATTAATACTATGCAAGGATTTCTCAATCTTTTTTTCTGTACATACTTCTTGACCTATTATCATTGTTCATATGCCCTAATCTCACCTCATTATGCTTAATTACTAACATTTACATACAAGTGCAGTAATAACACTATATTATAAAGCCAGTTTTATTTTTACTCATTAAGTAAATACTATGAACATAGATATTTTATAGTGCATGAAGTTTTAATCATCCTACGAATATTATATTTCATGTACAGTTAGTGGAACGGTTGGAGGGCGGTAAAAAAATGAACAAATTACAATAATCTCGAAATATAAAAATGATATTATCCTAGATTTTTCTCAGAAATAAAATTTTACAGTAGAAAAAAATGCAGAATAATTTTCCTGTTTTGTGTGAGAAGTATTGAAATATACCAATTTTCGGTTGTTGTCGAATGTAGTCCCATTCTAATTGACTAGTGCTGATCCTCCAGATATAATGATACGAAATATTCCATTCCTTGTATCTTTCATGTCTTCCTTGTTTAAAACATTTATATCCTTGTTTTTTTCAAATTAATTAAAATTTAATTGCATGATTTTGATTTTTCATAATGAAATGTTCATTGGATCGGAAATGCCAATTGTTGTTACAGCAATTTTCTATCTTTTCTCTTAATTCATCATTGTCCATTATTGATTTTTTCCCATGTATTCTCTTATAATGCATGTACCTCTGGTGGTATAGGCACCATGGGTTAAGAAACGCTCTACTAAGTCGTCTGATTAAGAGATACATAGCTTAAGAACTGTTAATTGAACCGGAAATGCCAGTTGTTGTTACAATAAATTTAGATCTTTTTCTTGATTCATCAACTTATATAATTACATTTTTTCCCCACATACTCTCAGATAGTACATGTACCTATGGTGGTACATGCACCATGGGTTAAGAAACGCTCTACTAAGTCGCCATGTTAGGAGATGCATAGCTTAAGATTTCATCTTGTCTCTTCCTTTTCAAACTCATTTCCCTTCAAATCACTGTCTGTTCTGATCTAACAGTTACTAAACAAAAGTTCTTGAGTGCAAAGGGATGTTGTTGTTTGATGGTGGTGAACTTTGCAAATTCCCATATGCCCATAAATCACTGGCTTCCGTTCTGAATATCCTTACATCGTGCCACGGAAATTCGCGTCGGACATGAAACGATCGGATGTGAAGCGATGGATGTCAGCTACATATGTATGTGGAGTTTTATTGCTTTTAAAAAAATACCTTTCTTTATCCAATTGCTTTTGCGATTTTGAAGTCAAGGCCATCGGGATTCTCTGTAAACTTCAGTGTACCTTAACAAATATTTTAAAAGTATTCATAAACATCCTGTCCTGCATTTAGTTGCGTTCTTATTTGTTCTACTTCGATTTTCAAAGTTCGAAAATTGTTTGTAAATTATAATTCCATTGGTATTACAACGCGAGATTGATTTATTACTGATTTTTAAAGTTGACTGAAGTTTATTGTGATTATTTTATTTCTGTAAAATCGATTTAATCCATATCAATTATCCAATGGATTTAAACCATATCAACTATACAATAGATTTAATCCATATAAGTTATCAAATGGATTTAATCCATATAAATTATACAATAGATATAATCCATATCAATTATACAATGGATTTAATCAATATCAATTATCCAACGGATTTAATTTATATCAATTATACAATCGATTTAATCCATATCAATTATACAATAGATTTAATCCATATCAATTATCCAATCGATTTAATCCATCTTATGAAAGCGTAACTTTGCATTTGATGTCAAATTTAATTTACGCTTTATGTGATGTCGTTTTCTTTTCTTCAACATTCGTAAATAATTCTAAAATTAGATTAATTAATCTAATTAACGCTCATTAGTTAGGAATTAAGAATTCTTAACTAATTGGTGCTTTTAAAGAAAATTATCTCTAAATTATAATTCCATGGGTATTATTTTGAGAAATTCATTTATCACTGATTTTTAAGTTGACGGAAAATTATTGTGATTATTTTATTTCTGTAAAATGGATTTAATCCACATCAACTATCCAATGGTTTTAATCCATCTTATGAAAGCGTAACTTTGCAATTGATGGTAATTTAATTGCCATTGGCTTACGCATGTATCGTTATTTTCTTTTCTTCAAACTATGGAAGTAATTCTAAAATTAAATTAATTAATCTGATTAATGATCATTAGTTAGGGATTAAAAATTCTTAATTAAATTAAAAAATTAATTCCTGTTATCCCAGGGTATTTATTTTAAAAGAAATAGAAGTAAAAATTCTGGTAAAAAGAATATCAGTATTTTTTTTCCTAGTTAATTAAATTCTGAAAAAAACATTTTCCGTTTAAAAAAATGTAAATCTCTAATTAATGATTTTGAAGATAATAATTTCTGATTAAAGAATATCATAAAGCCGTTTTTATACTAATATGCCTTTTTTTATAAATCTGTTTATTATTTTTTTTTTTCATAAGTCAAACAAGAAAAAAAAATATTTATAAAATATTAGTCAGTATTTGTAGACATATTAGACAACAATAAAGTTGCGATATACTTTTGAAAACTACTCACAAAACACTATTAAATCGATTGATTTAATGATATTATTAATCAATTGATATAATACTATTTTGTGTCCTAGTACATGGTTTCGGAATTAATGACATATATTTTGTAGAAATTTTTTTGAATAATTGGGAAATTAATAGAAGAATTTTACTGTCGTATGAGTGGATTTTTATTTTATTCTTAACAGTTTCAAAGTTTTTAAAATCAAATTGATATTAATATCATAAATTTTAAATCCGATTAAATTAAATATTATTTCAATACATGAAAAAAAATCAGCCTATTAATATAAAAAATATTTTTTAATATTATTTTTAAAAAATGTCTGAAAGTACATTTGTCATTTGTTTTATGCGCTATTCAATAATAAATCAAAAGAAGAAAATGATAAATTCTTAAAAAATGCACTTCTTTCAGGCATGTTTTTGAAAAAATGCCCTTTTAATCCATCAATTGATGCACATATTATCTGTAGAATGTGTGAGAAAAGGTTTCTGCTTCTTTCAAGGGATGATATATGGCTCCTTTAAGGCAAAATAAATTAAACTTTTTGTTTCACCTGGTTATACTCGTAAATGACTCTATGACCTCCCAGGTTGTTAATCAAACGTAAAATGCTGAGCGAAGTTAAATTATCGCAACTCCTTGGAGGTTTTATTTACTTATTTATTTATTATGTACTTGTTTGTTTTTGATTAAGGTTAAGAATGAAATATTTTAGCCGGTTGAAACAAGAAAAATGTTCATTGTTATGCCACAAAAGAAAATAATAATAGATGTTATCTCATACTACTGGAAATTAACTCCGGTTGTGCGCTATGTCCTTCACCTCGGAATCGTGCTTTCGAAATTAAGTCTATGTAATTAAAAAGACTGGTAAAATGTTATTAAGATCAATTTCTCATTTTTGGTTGTGGCGATGTTTTTCTGATGTTGAATTTTAAACCGATAAAGTTGAGGATCTACTTACGTTTCTGTCATTTATCTTTCTGTTTCTAAATCAAGTATTCTGAGTGATTTTTTTTAATGATCGGGGAATTTATTTCTTTGTTTTGTTGGAGATTTCATTCCGATGGAACGATTTAAATTTGTGTGTCGGATTTATGCTGTTCTTAAACTTTGAATTTTAAATTAAAAGAAAGATTGCTAACAGATTCTTAAATGTGTCACTAAAGCATTAACTAAATGTCGAAAAGCTATTTTTAAGATGCGATTTCTTTTATATAAGTTTACCGCAGTCAAATCTATCTTATTCGGATCGAGGTACATACCAGTTCAATAAATCGTTTCTCGTTAAATAAATTCTAATTTTTTATTTAGTAGAAAAGTCTGTTCGATCTTTTAATGCGCTCATCTGATCTCATAAAGATATAGCTAAAGACTTGGTTTAAATAGATGCATTATTCGTTAAAAATTAATTTAATATGCTTATTGTTATCACTTGTCATTATATATGTGATTAATAATAACACAATGACATCATTTTTCAGTAAAACCTTTTTTTCAAATGTATCGACTGGCATTTGCCTCAGACACATAAGCTTCATAATCTGTGATTTTAATATTTATATTCCAGTTCCCAACTTTTTTTAACCCTTCAACTGTATCGCACGAGTAGAGTTCATACATCAGATTATCATAATTCCAGACAAGAGTTACGTGGATTCTTAGTTGAATAAAAACACAGCGCATTTCCAGAACAGAAAGTCTCATCTAATTACACCCCCACACACACATTGTAGTTGATGGACATTATTTTAAATTTAGTTATTCATCTGACATATTCGTTATTCGAAGACGTGGGCATACTGGACGATTCATTGCGATGCTGAAATTCAAGAATTTTTAAATTATAGGTTCCAGCACCAAATAATATCACTTAATATAATTCTGGTCTCTCGAAAATTATGACAGATCTTGTTTTAAACTTATCCTTTAAAATTATATATTAAAAAAAAATTTAAAAAATATATCAAGCGAGTTTTTAAAATGGTTTTTAAAAATTATATTTTATTAATTCTCCATTTATTCCATTTATTATCTTTTTTAAAAAAAAATCTAAACTTGAGTCCCTGAAAATAATATACATTGAAGAATGAGGTCGCCTATTTTAATTAAGGTTTGTCAAACTTGATTTAGATCAAATTTAATATTTTCCTACTGCCGAAATGATAGGAAACGAACTGTTTGTCAAGATATACGATCGTAACACTTGACGGATCTTATCGTGCAACGGCCTTGACTTTTTTGCCATCCTAGATACTCAGACAGTGCCTTTATTGCTGTTTATTTGTTTTTATTTTTTGATCAAGTGGAAATCCCTCTCTGCAGCGGAAACTTGTTTATTTATTTGGGTCTAAAACCTAATTATTGAACCTCGGCTGCGTGGGTTGTTGCTATGGCCTTGAGGGTCTCGAAGCGCGACCTTGCCTCAAGGCCGCATAGTTACGTTAGCAGAGGTAGGTAATGTGTGGCGGCACTTTGTGACTTGTGTAATGCCGCTCTAGACGCTCACTCTTCTCTCCCCCCCCCCAACTATTCTTTAACTTCCTTTTTCTTTTCTTTGTGTTGCACCACTCTGTTTCCTGTAATACAGAGCTCTGGAATGTAGATTTAGATCATCCCGGGAATTCTAGTTTACACAAGAATGAACAATAATGCTTCTTGAAGTTGAAGGGAGAAAAAAAAAGCGCGTATAACAACAACATAATAATTTTAAATAGGCCACATAATTGTGTAATTATTAACGTTTGAATGATGGCATCCAATGGATGCAAACTGTAATAAATAATTAAATTTGAGTAATACCTTTTGCAAATAATGCTCGCTAAATTTTAATTTATTTTCACACTTTAGTAATTTGTAAATTTTAAAAAAGAATATCACTAGTAAAGTCAAGTACGACAGTGGTATGGC
Organism: Argiope argentata; assembly: GCA_026289955.1. NCBI lineage: Eukaryota > Metazoa > Arthropoda > Arachnida > Araneae > Araneidae > Argiope > Argiope argentata. Next base: position 8,713,351 of record JAOUZG010012691.1, read on the forward strand.
AAGGATAATGTGACGCTCTGGCCAGAGCATTTCAGCCTATTTTTATTTGTTAAGACAACAATAGACATGTATTGTGCTTAATATTATTATGTATTGCAATAAATATTATGCATTCCACCAAACATTATTATGTATTGAAATAAATATTACTATGCATTCCACTAAATATTACTATGTATTGCAATAAATATTATTATGCGTTCCACTAATAATTATTATGTATTGCAATAAGTATTACTATACATTCCACTAAATATTATTATGTATTGCAATAAATATTATTATGCATTCCGCTACACATTATGAGTTGCAATAAATATTATTATTGTGGTTGCAATGAATATTATGTGTTGAACTAAATATTATTATGTGTTGCACTCAATAATTATGTATTGCACTAAATATTATTATGTGTTGCACTCAATAATTATGTATTGCACTAAATATTATTATGTGTTGCACTGAATAATTATGTATTGAACTAAATATTATTATGTGTTGCACTATTATTTTAGTGAAATATTGCGCTATCAGTGATACAATCCTTTATGATTTCATCGAATATTCTGCCCTTTGATGTATATGTTTGGCTTAAACTGAAATTCGACACTAAGAAATAAAGTAAACGTATTACTTTTTTGCTTTTGTACTATCGCTTTATACTGGCACCCCAACATATGTACCGACTTTGCTCCGTTATTAATGCCATTCATTTCTTGTGAAAAAGATTCTCTTTTTATCACATAAACCACAGATGTTTAAGATGACTGTCATGTAGAACTAACTGTGAATGATGTAAATAAAGTCGAAGTAAAAATTGTCACTATTTTACATGAAAATTCAATACCAATTTTTTTTTATCATAGGTGTTTGTATATTTATATATGTGTGTTTTTAATGGCATTTCTTAATTTACTTTAATTCCTAATTAATTTTTCAATTTTTATCTTAAATTAACCCAAATTACTTAATTCTTGAATGTTCTCTTATTTCTTGATCCAAACCCTTTTTTTATTATTATTTAATTATTTCTAAACACACTCTAAAAAAAGTTGCTGACACTTGTATTTCTCATCCCGAGTGAAGACACACACACACATCCCTTAAAGAATCTTATAGTAAAATCACTCATCGAAAAATTATTTTGCCTTTTCTCTTATGTTCTGGTGAAAACGAAACGAAACGAAACGAAACGAAACTAATGAATATTATAAATTTTATCTTAATTTATCCCATGCTAATTTCATTTTTAAAATATTCTCTTATTTCCTAATCCAATTCCCACTTTTTATCTAATTAATTCTAATATGTGCATAGTACAACAGCTGATTCCATAGTTCCCACTCCAGGAACAAAGAGATAAAAATTCCTGGCATTCGCGCATACTTTTTAAAGATACCTATTATTCCCTTGCCTAAATCGTCACATTGCAAAGAATTCCCTATCAGTATCTTATAGTAAAATCACTTTGCCTGTACGTCGCGATGTAAATAGACGACAATTTGATCATCGCTTCATTTTTGTTCAAAATTTCATTGTATTTTATCTCAGTATGAATGATTATTCTCATTTGTAGATTTTCCTATTTTGTCGTTAAGAATGATGTCAAATGTGTACGAAAGGATATGCATAATAACTATTGAGACCTTTGTTGATAATTTGTTTCACTGAAATCATGCACTATTTTACTGTATACAGCACCTGTAAGAGCAATTTCAGAAACAAGTGATATAATGAGAAAATGAGATTCCTTATTGATGGCGCGTCATACTCTCATTTCGTTTTATCGAGAGCAACACACATTGTCATCTATGAAAGCATGTATTGCATTTCTGACATCTCCCATCTGACATCCGTGAGTCATCGCTCCTTATTAGTAAACAAATACATTCAAAGGTAATCGGAAACAGCATGTCCGGAAACCGGACGTATAAACACACTAGAGGGGAAAGCTCTCTCTGTCAACCTTTTTCTTTTATTCTTCAGTCTTTTGTGTTGAAATGTCGATCAGATTTGAAAGGGGAAAGAATGGCCGCAGGTTGCATCAGTCCGCGCCCTTTTATTTCAGTTTTTGCAATAACAGCTGGCAGTTTTTCCTATTAAGCTCTAAATACGGCACAGATTACTCAATGAATCAAAATATATAAATACACATGGTTTATTAATGATTGCTTTATATTTCACCGGAAAGGATATTGTTATAAACAACAAATATGAAAAGTTCGTATGTTTAGAATAAATTACTTTTGTAATAGCAATAATTTTTTTTACACTTGTGTTGTTTATTTTCCGCTGTTCTAACTACTTCTAATGATTTTCCTGTGTTCTAACTATTCCTGATGACAAACAGTGTAGGTTAGTGTTAGATAATTTGAATCGTCAATGAATCAAAATAAATAAATTTTATTGTTTACTATTGGTTGCTGCATATTCTACCGGAAAATACATCAATATAAACTAAATAAATATGAAAAGTTTGCATATACGGAATAAATTATTTTTGTAACGGCAATCACTAATATTTTTTCATATCTATGCTATTCATTTTCATCGGTTTTAATTAATTCTATTATTTTTTCGGTCTTCTAACCATTTCTAATGACAAACAGTAGCGGACGGTGTATGTTAGTATTGCAACATTTGAATCGTCAATGAATCAAAACATAAATACATATGGCTTACTATACATTGTTGTATATTCTATCGGAAAATACATTTGTATAAACAACACATATGAAAATTTCGCAGTTATGAAATATATTATTTTTTAAATGGCAATCACTGATTTTTTTTATTATGGTAGCCATTGATTTTTTTATAATGGCAATCATTGATTTTTTTAAAAATCTTTGATTCATTTTCCATTGTTCTAACTACTTGCGATTTTTTCCCATGTTCTTACTATTTCTGATGACATACAGTATCAGGGGTGTAGGTTAGTTTTAGATAATTTAAACCACAAAACTACGTCATTTCAAAATCAGTTTCCTTTTATTTCCGATTATGACTCCCACGAAAGAAGAGATTATTTTCTTTATTTCATTTCTTCTATGTTCTTCAAGGCTTTAATCATTACACGTATAAAATACATACAGACATCTGGAAATCTCTTTTCCCCTATTGTTTGTACTTCCCACTGTCTCCCCAAGCTATGTAAATAAACAAAACATGTTTGTAAAATTGGCAACAACCCTCAGTGAAAGATAGTGCAATGAAGCCTGATGTATTTGCTTTAATCTGTGAGCGAACAACAATTTTCACGTGTTTTGTTTAATTGTTAGTTCCAAAATGTTTGTTATTCAGAATTATAATATCCAAATAAAAATGTTTCGAAAAGGTTCATTATTCAAAAGATTTTGGAAGTGGGATAATGGGCTATATTTTTTTAAAAAAAATCGTTTTCCGATATTTTAAATCCTACTACTTTTATAAACAAACGGAATTGGAATAAAATCTTCAACCGATTAATTTCACTATCTTCTTTTGATCGATTCAAGCAAACGATTTTATTTTCTTGCATAGCAAATAATATTATCTTCTCATGCAATAATATTTTATTTATAAAATTCAGTGCCATAAATGTATTATATTATACAAATGTATTATCTTCCACAATTAAAGTTTGAAACTCTGCGTTATTTATATGATAGATATATTTTTAAACTAAAGTTTAGTAATATAGAATGTTAAAAGTAAAGAAAGTATTATCTTTTTATCTATGATTTCAATGCTAAATATTGCTTGTTTTTACTTGTGTACATTAAAAATTAATAACAGTAATGACTTCCTTTTTCAGCATTTCCTCCTGTTTCATTTTTGGAAAGGTCTGGAAAAGTCGAGAGCACAACGAAAAGTTCTTGTTTTTTGTAAGTAAATTTCATTTTCGAGTTTCTTATTTTAATTGTCTGATTTACCGTCTGCTTTTCCTCATGTAAACGTTGAGAAACATTGATAAAAGATACAGATGACGCAAAATAATAGAAATGTTTTCCTTCTAAATTCCGAGATAATGACCAATTATCAGTATTGAGAACGTAGAAGAAAGTGATAACATTCTATTTCAGATTACATCACAATAAGATATTTTAAGGGTTAAGCTGTTTTTATTTAATAAAGCAGATGGACAATTGATTAAATAAAAGAAATTCTTGAAAAGTTTTAACTCGTGAACAGAGGTGATGGATTTTTCTTAATACGAAATGCTATCAAGAACGCTCTCGCGTGGACACGCACACACGCTCAACAAATTGATGTATATTTTTTATGTAAGTAGAATTTTCAATAATAAAAAATGTTGTCAAAATTTTATTCTTTTGGTACTAGAAGATGCGTCCTTCTAGATGAACTAATAGCTTTTTCACATTATCTTAGATATGATTGTCACAGATTAACTAACGAAAGTTATATATATATATATATATATGAACTTGTGAAAAGTAAGATTATTTTAAAAGTTTTATTTTTATTATTTTTATTTATTTATTTATTTGCATTCTAGACTTAAAGTAGTATTTCCCATCATTAATGATGGTTCGAATACAAAACAAAAGTGCGTATGACTCCATGTAATTCGCTTTATTCCCAATGTATTCTCTTTCTTCATTTTGATATACCCGAAGCGTCTACTAATGACCCTTGATGAAAAATTATACGAATTGTAATTATTATTTTTTATTTGAAATTTGATGTAATTTTAGATTCCATTATAAAAACGAATTTTTCTTTATTATTTTGGAACTTCTTAATGTTGAAGTCTTCTAATACCTATACTGACATGCTACTTCTACATTTATTATTATATTTATACCGATTGTTAATATTTTCTGGTCAAAAGAAAACATTTGCTGCATTCTTATTTCAAAAAAAAAAAAAAACCAACAACAATTACTTGCATTCTCATTTCAAAAATAAATAAAAGGATTACGAATTGCAGTAATAATTAATTAATTTTGCGTATCTTATAGAATGAGAAAATGCTAGACTAAAGAGGAGTAAGAGGAGGATATTAAAAAAACCTACACAAAAAAAACTTTAAGATGCACAAAGAATAGCAATTTAGCTTCGCAAGGAAAGAAAACGTTCTATTCGATTAATTGTTAGATTATAAACGAAACTAAATGTTGTGTTGCCACCCAATCCTTCTCGTTTTAAGGGTGAGTGACCCGCAATGTAAACCACGGCCTTCGTCTTTACTTCAAGGGTTAGAAGAGATAAGTTCCTTGTGTGACCTTTAAGTCGGCCCGTAATGATCATTCCCTTTCAGTTCTGCTGGATCATGTTTAACCACTTGTTATTGGGTGATCGTGCTGCTCTGCCGCAGTGCTACCTGCACTCGCCTCTTTTCAAAGCGTTTATTCTAAAGCTAAACTCCCGTTGTGCTATAAAGAACTCTGCTATAACTTCCAATCACAAAGTCATGCCTTGTAAATAGAAAATCCCGCGGATTTATTATAATTACACACGTACTTTCGCTGTTTTCTTTCCCGTAAATATCGGATTTTATGCTACACCATTTCCTTATTTCTCTCATAAAATAGCGCGTACTCTTTGGAAGATTCTGCTTCGCAAATTTTACAAAGACTTGTTTTTTTTTATATGCGAATCACGCCAAGACACTTAAATAGGTAAGTTTTTTAACCCCAGCAACTGAAAGAAGAAATGCGAATCTTTTCTGTACATTTCAATAAACAATCAAGTCGTTAACAATCAGAGGTAAGTAACCGATGGTTTTCGGTTAATTGAACTAAGCTAGTCATTGGAAAAAGAAACATGTTTTCTTTTAGAACCAGACTGAATCAAGAGTTTTAGCTCCCCATAATAATGTCAACGACATCAGTAGATAAATTTCCACTTAAAAGTGAATACGGGAGACTTGACAGATAGTTAATAATGGATACGTATAAATGAATTTGAAGACAAAAACGAGACTGTATATCTGATATAGCCATTTAAAGTAATAAATGTTTACATATGTACAAAGTTTCATTATCTTTTCATTTTCAAACTACTACACAGCGGACTGGAACGGCTAAAAGTTTCAATTTGGAAACTAGTATCACCTGCTTTTCGCTGCTCAACTTCGAAGTAGACACAACAACTAGGCAGCAGTATGTATCAGATGGTTCACATCATTTTTTTAAAGATGTGATGCTCAGTTCAGTTTAATGAATATTGTAAGTTATTTGATCTGATTCTCATCTCAAAGTTAATTATACAGTGCTGAAAAGTTACATTTCACATCTTCTTAAAAGATGGCTTTATAAAAGTATTAAAATGATTGAATTCTGTATCAGTTAATAGAAAGTAATATCGTTTGAATGGCGTCCTTCTTCCTGAAGGCCGATAATAATGATCATTTAACCTGTGAAACTGAAAATTCATACTTGCGTATTACTAGCCTAAAGTTATAAATTTACAGAATGTCTTTCTCATGAAAAATTTTACATGCCTGAATGTAATATGATTTATAATTATTGTTGCATGAATATAATTAAGTGCATTTAAATGTATTAGATTAATAAATTAGCTTTTCAAGAATACTATGCATCAAAACATTTCCTCTGATTTCTTTTTCAAAGCAAACTGAATTATAATTTAAATTAAATAATTTTTCCTATGTTTTGTTGATATTGATGAATGTTTCAGGATAGAGAGCATATGTATAGAATTATATCAGTTATCTTCACAAAATTGCAATTCATCTTTTCAAGCGAATAATCTTATTTCATATGAACGGTCACGAATCTTATTTAGATGCTTTAACACTCCCCATAAAGAAAACTTATTCGAAAGAGAAAAAAACATTTAACGCGTGCTGAAAGACTTTCATCGATGATGATAATTAATTGCGGAACATAAGAAAGAGGAGTAATTGGCTGAAATTTTATTGTTCTGTTAACTATGCATCCATTTCTTCCTCTTTCTTCTTTTATTATTATTATTATTTCCGTTTTTAAACTCGGTTGGCGATGAATGCTTCAGCGAGCTCGTTAGTTGTCTCAGCGTTCTGAAAATAACTTCCCAATAGCCTATGGTTTCAAAGTATAAATCTTTCTGGAGACTACCCACAGTTTTTACTATTGAGAAAGAAACCATTATGGGCTCCCCAGAGAGACCATAAAATTTGACATCTGCAGATGATGCGTATGCACTGTTGAACAGCGAAACCTGTGTTCTGTACTCGAAGACAAATTGCTCCGCATTGAAAAATAACTTGACTGTCAGAACAGAAAATCCGAGGGAAAATCTATGACTTGTATAGAATACTTACAAATGAAATAATGAATCTGAAATGATAGTTGCTTCTGCATCAGAAACCAAGACTTGATGAATAATACATTACGGAATAATTAGAATTGGAAATATTTTTAATCTTTTGTAAAAAAAATGATAAATCAAAAATGCAGCTTGTTCTAGTACAAAGATAACTGAACTGTGGTATGCCTAGCTCTGGAGGGAGGGGGAGTACCCGAAAGTAATATTTGTAATGGCGGAAACACACACACAAAAAAAATAAAAGATTAAAATAATAAATTTTAAAGATTCAGAATTTTATTTTCCCTAGATCTTGTAAAAACCGAAAAGCATGCAATTTTTAAATGTACTGAGTAGCTAGCGATGAAAAAAGTGTGTCTCGGTGTTGAAGTTCTAAAATATTTAACATCTTCAATGAGCCCAGATCGTGTAGAAAGAACGTAGGTGCCTCATGCATATTTTAATAATAAATATCGCATTTAGCTTAATGCAGCTGTAGACACGAGATTATTTGCTTTCATTTTAACCTTATTTTATATAACTCAGTTCCATGATAAAGCTCAAGGATTCTTTTGAAATGTTCTGTTGTTTGATTATTTCACGGTTACAGTGTGTAATTAAGTTTTCATTCAAAGCCAATCTTAAATTATTCAGAGTTGTTTTCATCTTTTAAGACATGGAGCTAATTGCGTTATATGAAATGGAAGAAAGTGTAAGATCAAAAATAAATATTAAAAATGTTATTATGTTAATTTGAATTGTTTGACTCTTAAGCTGGTCTAAGCCCTTAATTTTATTAAACCGAATTTCATTGCGCTAAAGGATAATTGGTAGGGGAAAGGGAATGACAGTAGGGGGATGCTCAAGAGTAAAAAAAAATAATCAAATTAGATGGGAGGAAATAAAAGTTGGGAGCAGATGTTCTAGCATAATGAATCATGACTTATTAAAAACACAATCTTCTGTTAAAAGCCATACTCTTTCATTTTCTAAATAATCTGTCATATGAGTATAGTTTACTCGAAAATGTACGTATTGGGCTTGAGATAAAGTGTCATTTTATAATAAATATTCTTAAATTAAAATTTTTTTATTAGTTAATTCTTTTTTTAATCGCTGGTAAAGCCTTACAAATTTTATACGATGAAAATTATAAATTTTTCATTCCATTTGAGAGTGGTAAAATTTCTAAAGTATTCATATGGAAAATATATAAATAAATTTCCCTTGGTGCAACAATATCTGTATGTTTTCTTTAACATTATCTTTCATGTCAATCAAAGGTATCGTTAATTTTTTTCATACTGCTTATTGTTCTTGGATTCATTCGAACATCATTCATTCGACGTCGTTTGTATTATTTGTCAAATGTTTTATTTAATCTTCCAAAGCCCTTCATGCAGTGTATGCCCTCGAGCTCCTTTTAAGCTTGAAATAGTACTTTATCTTTAACGTTTAATTACACTTCAGGTATATTGATGTGAAACACTCAATGAAGTGATTGTTCCTTGTCTCTTTGGAAATCAAGATTTTTTTCTTTGTAGATATATTGTAAATTTTTCTTTAAGGTAATGAAAGATCAGAGTGAGATTAGAAAACTTTCTCGGTTGTTCTGCTTATTATTATTATTATTATTAATCCGAGATTTTAATTTCTGAAAGTAAAAAGCTTGTTTGTATAATGTTTTTAGATGTGATTTTAGTTCTTGAAAATATCTAAAAAAATGAATTATTCATTCAAAATGTTTGAAATATTGCTGAAATTTCCTTGCATTTTCAGTTATATCTATAATTTAATTTTTAGATAATGAAGCAAAACAAAAATGATTTTTTCAGAAGTACTGTATTTTTAATCAAATGGTTAATATATGAGTGTAAATAAAACGTAAAATTTGCTTGTATAAATATTCTTATATATTGCTTATATGAATATGCTTATATTGATTATTTAAATATAAATTCATTTTTCAAGTATTTTCTTTTAGATGACAGCCAAGAAAAGGGTCAATATATAATAAAAAAATGTAATCTTTTATTGGTCCCTATTGGACTGTAATTCGCATGAGAAAACTTGACATTCTATAAAAATTAATTTCTTTCGAATCATACAAATAATTTACAGATTTTTAATATACTTAGTTGCATTTAAATTTCGTGGAACAAAATATGCAGGATAAATCGCCATTAATATTTACTATTTTATAAGTAGATAGATATTTTCTAAGCCTTATGTTCACTCTTAAAAAATTACAGTTCTTAAATAACCAGTTGAAAACTAACGTCTCTAAAGAATGCTTTGATTATCCTTTCAGACTGGACACTACCTTCTTATGCAACGATTATTTTAGAAATCATTTCTAACTATTGATGTAATCTCCATGTGGAGAAAAATATATGCCAAACGACATATATAAGTTATACAATGGATGAAATTTATGCAGATGTAACGAAAAGAACTGTGATTGGAGCTGGACAAACAAATGTACTACGCATAACTTAAACGAGCTGTTTGTTGTTTTATTTAGCTGAGTTTGCTTTAAGGTTACATTTTGCTGAGTTTCGCTTTTTAATTTATTTTTAAGATGCATTTTGTAGTTTTTGTTTAAAAAGGCAATGATCTTTCTTTAATATTAGCGTTGAAAAAATCTTAGTTTCTAATTTTAGAAATAAATAATTAATTAATTTTCTAAAAATATTTGAAGAAAATAATGCTTTTTTTATACTTACCCCTGCTTGCATACTAATTGAGTTATTGTTTGTATTGAAATTTTTTTTGTATGCACAAATTGGACATTTGTTCTCCTTTGAATGATTATTCCGGAAAATAAATAAAATAAAACGATATTTTATGAACAGTCTTTTCACGTAAATTCACGATCGCATATAAACTCTTTGAATAAAGATTTCAATCATTTTAAAACTGTATACACATTTTTTCTTGGGTTATTCTAGCTGAGGAAATGAACTGAACATCCAGAAAGGAAAGTATTGTATCCTGTTAAATTACATTAAGATGAATAAGTTATTTCATGTCATCAAGGTATAAAATAATCAGTCAAAAACAATAGCCTGTAATTTTACTCTCTTTTGAAAGTACTGTTTTGCTTTACATAATAAGTTAAGATAAAACATCCTTGATAAATGAGGGTGCTTAAAATGATCGAGTTTTTGAGACCAAAACAATTCCAGTTGAAAAACTGATAAATTATTTAATTTTAAATAAACGAAAGAATTGTTAATTAAATTAAAGCACCGATTTGAATCGATGCTTTATTTTAAATTTATATATTTAATGCTGGTGATTGAGTGTGTTTGTATATTTTTATAAGAGATCGCCATAAAATTTCAGCATTTGAATCGTAAAGTAATGAGTACTAATGATAAATTGTCTTAAATATAATAATATGGATAAAAAAGTTTGTAGCATTAATTCTAATGGCTTTTTTTTTTGTTATTGTAAATTCTAGAAGGAAAAGTATCAATATATTCTCAAAAAATAAATGTAGATGAAGTTATATTTTTCTAATCTCAGATTTCTAAAAAGAAAAAATTTAATTCTGTATCCCCCCCCCCATTTTAAACCCAAATGTCTTTCTAGAATTTTTTTTTTAAATATCAAATACCAATTCATTATTATTTGCATTTGAGGAAATACATGTAATAATCGGTTTAACATCAGCCCATCTTTATTTCCTTTTAAAATTTATTACGTTCATTATATATATATAATTGTTTGTCAAATACGTCAAAATAAAATAATTGTTTGAAGCACAGTGGTATTCAACCTTCACAAACTGTTTAATTGACTTGGGGGATAATGAATGTCATTGTTGCAGTAAAAGCAAAATGCTCGCAGGAACGATTGTTTTGTAAGGGATTGTTTACATTGAAATAAATTGTATGGAAATTAAAACATTCGCAATTTGTTTTATGAATCACCAAGAATTTCAAGTTAAAATGTTTACAAGCCATCTTTGCATTAGGAATTCTGTTACTCAAACAAGGACGTTGGCTACTGACAAGGACGTCTAGTCTAATTTCCATTCGTACTAACATGAAATTATAATTATATCCTTCTGGTATAGTTGATAAAGTAGAAACCTTTTACTCGAAGTATTATGAATATTTGTCAGAATTTTAAGTGTTTTTGAACTCGTTTTTACTGTTTTTTCATTAACCCATTAAATTGCCATTAATTCTTATCTCGTTTTATTCTCTGATATGTTGTGTCGATTTGCTTCTGTATAATTTGTGAATAATTTGATTAATTAGCATTTAATTTATGCATTATTTTTCCTTAAAAAATCTGCAGAAAAATAACTCAAAAAATGTTATCGGAAATCAGCTGCTATTACTTTTTTAACCGAGTTTATTTTCCGACAAATAAATAGAAGAAAGAAATACCAACAAAAAAGCATTTCACTCGTGTATTTCAAATTATTCTTTATTTTTTAAATTTTTGTAAATTATTATAAAAATGAGTTTTTTTTTTTACGTAATATCAGCATTTTCCCAACATTTCTGAAATTTATTCGAAAAAAAAACAGAGTCAACTTGCCTTTGGAGTAGCTTCTGGAATTCATAACTTCAGTATACATTTCAAATCTAAATAAAGTGACTCAAAATAAAAAAAATATTCTGTCGCTTTTAGAGTACCTATCTTGAAATATAATTTTATAATGTTTTTAGTGGCACTGAAATATTTTAATATCGTTGTAATTTATTTTACTCAAAGGTCTTACAGACAAAGGTACTCACTGAAATCGTACAATTGTAAATATTTATTTAATGGAATTGAATTCATATAATTTTCACATAGACGTCTTTTTTATGTATTGAGCTGTTTATATCCAAAATGTAACATTTATAACTTTTAGATAACTCTCAAAAATTGATTTAATGTTTTTCAAAAAATAAGTTGGTGTCAAAACATAAATAATGGTTTAAAATACCATATATGGTTGAATTCCGGCAAAGCCTTTACTATTAGTTAACAGACTTCTGTAAGCTTCTGTAAGCAGTAGAGATGAATTATAAATGATAAATAATTGAAAAATATTATATTAAAATCCTTTATTTCCATGCATAATGTCAGTATGAAAATTGGGAAAAAATGTTATTGATAAAACAGCCTGTAACTTTTATGGTTTTTGATACTATATTTAAATGCTTTATTACAAAGTGCTGTAATTTTTTTTCCCGTTTGTCCCAAAAGAACAAAAATTTCATCTATTGTAGTATATTTTTTGAAGAAGCATTATCATATTAGATTTCACAAAGACATTATTGATGTTCTTTATTCACTTTCCGTCGTATAGTCTAAATCCATGCGCTTAAATAATACAAATATCTACAACAATACATGAAGCATTATAATCATAATTCTAAATTTATTTATAATAAATTATTGCTGATGTAAGTTTTTATGTTACTCAATCGAATTTTCTGGACCGATTAAGCATTTCGACGTCCATTCTGCATCGTTTTATAACAATCAGATGATTCATTTTATCTTCCGAGAATTGCGCTTTACCCGTTATTTATGAATGCATAAAATTTAGATCAGCTAGTCTGGAAAACATCGTAGAAACTTTTTTTAGATGATTTAAGATCTCGCATAGCAAGATCACTGGCTATTGTTTCTACTTTAGTGATGGCCTTGAATTACTCGAGAACCAGCTGCTTGTTATTTGACTTTATAATAAGAAATGGAATATTTATTTTGAAATCGATATGGCTTCTACTCTTGTTTCTGAAACGACCTGGGTGCGCATCGTATTATTCTGAGTGCGGATTTGTTTATTTTGTTCATCCTTTTGAAATCCGGTATTCAGAAAATTGCTCTCATTTTCTGAGTGATCAAATGTTTCATAGGCTCTCTTATAACATGCGCATTTCCAAAAAATTTTTGTACGAGATATTAATTCGGAGAGCAAATCTTCTTTCAGTAACGAAATAAAAAGGAAGAGTAAAAAATAAATTATCACATTATATATTTGCTAGGTTAAAAGCTGTAAGGAGCTTTTAAAATAATTTATTTAAAAAATTTGAAACAACTTATTGAGCAACTTTCGCGTTTCTGTGATTTCATCGTCAGTCAAAAGTAATCATAGCCACTTTTTGTATTCTGTTTTTCTGTATATTTTAGCTTTTATATATTTCATATAAAAGCTTAAAAGTTTTGATAATTGAATTGTACATGCAGTTTTTTCATGACCGTGAGGAATTAGATTAAAAATTGTCACTTATCAAACGCTTCTAAGCGAATATGTTGAATTGTATGTCTCTTGTTAGTCAAATGATGTTAAAAATTGCGAGGTCAACCTTAATAGCTCTTGTATAAATTCAAAAAGATACTTGATCGATCAAGAAGTAAATTATAAATTTGTCTGCAGATAAATAATCATGTATGATTTTGTGGCTGCCTTTAGCTGTTGTCTGAGTATTTACTTGACTGAAAAAGGTTTATTTCTTTAAATAAATTTCTCTTTTTAGAATTAACTATTTCGGCGATTTTGAAAACAAATGCTTCTCATTTGACATAAGTTAAATCGAAGGTAATTTAAAACAACAAAAACATTAATTGTTTTCCACCTTTTTGCTCAATTCTAATGCAGATGTATTTTTTTACTTCAGCAAATGATAAGTAATAGTTAGTTACTCAGTCATTAATTATTCTAAAAGCCAACATGAAATAATTTCGGTTGAATTTTTCTATGATGTCTTTCTCATAATTGTTTCACGTACTATGAATAAATATTTGTTGACCATTTGTATTTAAAATATTATTACTATAAGGAAAGCACTAGTACTTTAATGACAATTCTGATAACTTAAAGCTATTCCCTATTTGCAATTTCTTCAATCAGCTTTCTATCTGAGTTTTGAGGATGTATTTTAGATCTTAATTAAAATAGTGGTTTCCAGAGTTCCTTAATTCAGCCCCTTAATAAATTGAACCTGCGGTGAAACTATAAGGGGGGGGGATTTGATGAGTTGGTTGGAAGTTCATCTTCTTAGTACATGAGGGTTTTAGGGAGGGGTTTTTCCCCCTTGCACTTCCCCAAGAATAGAGGTATTTTACTCACCTTTCGTGAGAGGTGCACGTGCCACCATTCCCAATCCACCCATCAATAAATTTCGTGACCCAATAAGCAAGATCGTAGGGGTTAGGTCAGAGGGAGGAGAAAATGTGTCTTTTTTTTTCATATCCAAAAAGTAAGAGAAGAAATTTTGTAAGGCAAAGCAGGAGAAGCAGAATTCTTTATTTCAGCCAACTTGGCAGAATTTTTTGTGGCATTTTTTAAGCAGAGTATTTTGTCGTGACATGAGAGTAACTTCTCTAAATTCTGGAAAATATTTGCTGGATAAACATTCTTCAACAGTTTTAAAGTATGTTTTTATTTTATTTTATTTTTTATTTATATAAACTACGGAAAACGTTTCGTGATCGTTGGCTTCTTAAATATCGTTTCTAAAATAAATGGGAAATGTATTTTTGTCCATTGCTAGCTGATACAACATGCGCTGTTGAGGTTGAAAATATTTTCATGTATTTCATATACCAATGCGGACTTAAAAAAGCGTATTTTCTGAAAATTTATGTATAATATTTTTAATCTAAAAATATTTAAATATAAAACTTTATAATACCAAAAAACTTTCTTATCGTCTGCAGTTTTATTTTGAATTAAAATGAGGATATCATTTGCTGCAAGGGCATTTTAAAGCTCTGAAAAACTTAAAAATTAATTAAAGTTAAAACCTAAAAAATTAGAAGTTTAACTAAACATAATTTTATTTTACGTTATTAATAATTTTAAAAATATGATGCATAATGTAATTAAACACTGGGACTGGTAACTCAAAGGCAAATTTAAAATATTACCTGAAACTACCAAATATATTTTCATTTAAAAGGAACGTTAAAGATAAAATAAGTTTTCTAATGTATGAAAAACTGTTTTCAATGAATTAAAATAAAAGATAAATTAATTGTTACAAAATATTCCTGTGTTTCATGGAATTCCCGAGGAAAATTTGAGGAAATTTTATTAACTTTTAACTTCTGATAACGTTAACTTTTATTGATAACTTATTATGATATCGCATATCAAATAAAGCAGTTAATTTGCATTTCATTGGTGAAAAATTAAATAAATAACCCTTTGTTTGGTTTGTAATATAAATTTATAATCTCATTTTCTTTTTAGATTAATTTTAAAATATGAAATAACTTTTATATTATTTGTAGAAGCGGTAGCATACTTTTTTTTCAGTATGGTTATGAAAAGTAACCTAACGGTCCGGAGAATTCAGCAGATGTATGATAGAATAAAAATATATTTTATGCTCCCGCCATATAACAACAGTTGAGGTGTCGAACAACACGTTGCAGCTGCTTGCGAATTGAAAAAATGTCGGGTGAACAGCTGCTGAATGAACAATTGATGCTTCTGGATCCTTCTACAAATTTTGATTAATTGCTGGTGGTAGAGGGCCGAAAAGAATCGTTTGCTTAACAGAAGAGATAGAGAAATATTTATTTGAATGTGAGGTCACTGAAAAGCGTTCTAAAACTGGTTATTTTTCTGATTTATTTTAGTACATTTTCTAAGAAAAGGCAGATATGAAAAATTGACAGAAAAGTTAGGAATCGCAGAAAAATGTTATTACAAAGAGATCTTAAGAAAAGAAACTATGCAGAAGAATATTGAAAATACACATTGAAAATGAAATTATTTGAATAAATCACCATTTCAGGTATGAAATTTATGATATATATATTTCCTATATGAAAAGAAAAAATTTCTAGGTATTATTACAATTTTATTTGGAAAGTATCTACTAATTCAGATGCTTTTTAGTATATATTATTTATGATTGATGCTCTTTAATTTCTCATAATCACTACATATGTGGTAAAATAAACAAATTTACGGAATTATAAAAAACAGTCAGCGGGTTTTTTTTCTCCGCTTTTATAACTACATTTCAATTTAATTTTAAAAGATGTTAGAAATATAGTTTTCTTTCTTTGCTTATCACAGAATTTTTAGGTAAAATTTCGAGAACGAATTGTAGTCACATAATATATGCATCATCTTGATAAATTCAGATTCTGAGCTAAATATAAATATGGATATATATTAATGTGCATCCAAAATCTAAAACGGCACTAAAATCAAACGCTAATTTCTGTGATAAACTAAACTATAATTATTGGCAAAAAATGTAAACTTGTTGCCTTATTTTCTTCAAGCAAATGTGTTACAGTTATATTGGCCAATATACATTTTGATGAATGCCAATAAAATTTATTAGTAAATCTTCATTGTTTCGCTGGATCGTTACATAATTAAACTTTGGCATAAGTAGGTCATAAAATGCACGGATGTATTAGCAGATATACGCATCATTGGATTTATTTTATTATGTAACATCCTAGAATATGAAGGAAAAAAATCTTTCGAACAATGAATATCTTTTTATTTATGTTTCTTAGGAGGTTACCTAAATATTAAACAGAGCTAAAGCTTTGATATCTATGTTCAGACATGTGAAAAGAGCTGTAGAGTTTCAAATACATCTGTCCATCTTTTTTATGAGTTGCTTTAATTATGCAGGTCGTTAGTTTTATATTCTTCCCATTTAAAACATATTTTTCTTTGATTTTATATAAATAAAAAAAATTCAAGAGAAAGCAAATAGGAAAAATTCAAATTATAAAAAATCTAAAAATAAATTAATATTTCGATGCAATGCTGCAAACATCTATATAGAGTGTTTCATAATTTTGTCTGGGTTGTCATAATCATTATTATTCTATTGCTGTAACATAAGTGTAATTGCACATTTCATCTAACATTTAACTGCATGTAGTCTTACATTCATGCTTTTTGTCCTACAAAATTCACAGTGTATTCCGAAAATAAACTAACGCATTATGCACAGTATATTCTGAAAATAAATTGGCGCCTTATGCACCATGTATTCCGAAAATAAATTGGCACATTACATTATATATGTAGCATGTGAGCTTTAATTGACTCCAACTGTGGTAAAGATTTCCAGAGTTGGAGTAGCTACTCACATTGATTATGATATGTTGAAGCAAATGTAGCACGAACATGAATATCTGTAAATACTGTTACTGAATATCTGCAAAGCCTGTACCTAGTTACAGGCAACTTTTATTGCTTTATTCTTCATGATTATATTAACCTTAATCTTCCCAAATCCCTTCCTTGATTTGGGAAGGTCAAGTTTGGTATACTCTTGCACGTATTTTGATATGCTTATATGAATTCTTTCTGGGACAACCAACGTGACCATGAATGTCCTAGTTACGGAATAATTTCAGAATCTAATATTTATTTTTCATCATTTAAGAAAGTTAGTCTCTTTGATCATGATACATTGAGGCGACAAGTGTGTGATACGTTGAGGCGATGTGTGACAAGAACATGAATATCTGTAAATGCTACTACTGAATATCTCCAAAGTCTGTTCCTAGTTATATGAAACTTTTATTGCGTTATTCTTCATGATCTTAC